>JAWDEX010000001.1:1025547-1064481 GCA_035221805.1 Trichilia hirta | reverse complement strand
GGGAGGTGGCGGTGCTGCATAGGAGTATTGTTGATGATAATGTGGTTGTTGCTGTTGTGTTTGTGGTATTTGAGCACCGCTATTACCATAACCCCAGTTTCGAGAGTAAACATTGGGTCTTTGTTGTTGAGGTGGTGGTGGTGGTGGTAGTGGTGGCGGCTGTTGAGGTTGTGAAGAGTTTTGGTTTGGCGGTGGCGGGAATGAGGATGGTGGTGGTGGGAATGGCCTGTACGAGGCCATAGTGATCAAAACTTCGACTTTTCAACCAAAAAACCAACAACAAAAAAAATCTAACCTTGATTCAAAACGAATCAAGATTTCAAACAAAACGCTTAAAACAGAATAAAACGCAGAACCTAACTCTCAAAACTTTTGTTTCTCGAATACAATATCAAAACAAAACCCTAACAACGAGAATTTACCAGAAAATTCTTCTGGATTTTCTCAATTTTCTAGCTCGAGCCAGTCAATACCCTATGCCCAACGGAGAAAAGAAAACCCTAGCGACAAAATCAGATTTTGAATTCTGGGTATCCGGTTTCTCAAACGAAATTCATCAAAAGTCCAGGTCAGCTCTCGAATTCACGGACAAAAAGTGAAAAATGTAAAGAAAAAAGAACTACAAAAGAGCAGGAATTGAATCTAGCATCCAAACTGCAGTTCTAATTCTTAGAAAATCGTAACGACAACGGAAAAGGGGAACACAAAAAGAAGGACCTGAAATTGATCATTCAAACCTTGCTCTCTCTGAAAAACGTCTCAATTGAACAGAGATATATAATTAAACAAGAACAGACAGAGAAAAAGAATCTACACAAACTGAGAGAACTTCAGTTACTTGAGAGTCAGCACAAGACAACTTTGTATTTATACTGATGTCTGCCTGGGAATTCTCAAATGAACAAATCAGGCTGTTCTCTACTGTAAAGTTTGGATTGGTTGTTTTACACTCCTGGTTTTCTCTAATACTACGGTGTGTCGGGAAATTTCGGCCGAAGCATGTTATTTCTACCGAAATTCGGTCTTTTTTCGGCTGTTTTGGCATGGGGCTGGCTGGGAAAGTCGTGTTACATTTATTATGTTAGTTGTTTTGCATTGAATTTGTTTCCGCTCATGGAGGAAAATATAAGCTGGATTATATTTATATGCGAGAATTGGGATTTTGTCACTTATTATGGATGTGGGGTTTTTATGTTTTGATAATTACCATGTTAACTAATTTGTTTAAATAAAGCTTACCAAGCATTTAGGTGTAATTAGGATTATCGATTCAATAAGAAATAGTAATTGGGTAAACTTGAGAACTAATAAAATGCAATTTGGATACCAACTCCTCACGAAGTGATATTAGATTTTGTACCAAACAAAATAATTTAATTAAATTAAATTTTTAATTGTGAAAATAAGAGGTTAAAAAAATACCATAAATTCTTGTCAAAGAACAAAAATCTAGTGCTAAAAAGAATTCTTGAATAAAATTAGTAATAGAATTGTGGGTTTAGGCTTAAGTACTAAACCTATTTAAGTGAACCCACAAACTTCTCTGCCTTCTCAAGCCCAATCCATGCCTAAAATCCCAAAAAATAGAGAGCACAAGTTGAGTCGTCGAGAAGTTCAAACAAATACACATTCTATCTTTTAAAAACATAAATGCCAATGAAATTTCATCCAAAACTTGGCTACACTTCGGTCCTTGAAATGGGGCTAAGTGCCTAAGTTGATGTACCCCTAAATGCTATAATAATTGTGAGTAATTGGGATTAAATTATATCAAATTCATGTGTCTTCAAATAAATTAAATACATAGAACGATAACATTCTTCATGAAAATTTCATTCACTTATATCTAAATCATACTTTAATGTAGATTAATAAAACAAATCCTATTATTATACTTAATTGATTAGTTTTAGGGATCTAACCTTAAATTTATCTAAAATCTTCCTATAATATCTCATCTCATGCTATCGATTTTCTTTTATCACTAGGAAATAATGTTCAAAAACTCCCAATTTATCGCAAATGGATGTATGAGTAAATATATGATGGCTAAGATTAAACATATGAATCACTAATATCAAATTGATTTGAACAATTGTAATCCAAGATACCATCAAGAAAGACATCACAAACTTATATATACATCTAAATTGACAATACTTTAACATGAACAATAAATAAGGCGCATAATAATATTTTCAAGTTGAAAAGGTGGTAACTATTCAATAACTAGAGAATTTAAAGCAAGATATAAATGATGAAAAGGATTTATAAACATCGATGAAAAACATCAATGCAAGAATCAATCATACTTCATATACCATATTTTTTAAACAAAAGTTTTAAGTTTTAAATTTGCTAATAAATATTCTAGTAAAAAGTAATCTTACATTGAGTGAAGATTCTGAAATCATTATTCATGATTATGACGAGCAGAAGACAATATTAAGAAAAATTATATAATTACTGTAAGCCTCGTTGCCCTTATTCTCAAAAACTGAAATGAACTAGGGTTTTATTGACTCATAATCTTTGTTCATAACGTAGAAAAATAAGATTCAACAGGTACTATTACTTAATAATAAATGTTAACCATTAATTATAAATTAATTTCATTTTCTTAAATTTGGAGGATTTGTTAGTAATTTATCAACATTTGACAGTTCATGCTGTCCATTTTTAAATTTTTATAATGTGTATAAAATACATACATAATTCCACAAATAAATAAATTTTCATCCATTTGAATTGTGCAATCCAATGATAAATAGAGCTGCTAAGTTGGAGATATTAAATATTAATTCTTGACTTTAAATCTTAACTATTGAATTACACAAATTCAATCATAAAAATTTATATCTAAATTTAAGTTAAAGAGCTTTAACTCTAGATAGATAGTTAATTATATGAAATACATAATAAGTTTTGCAAATACAAATATATCATTTATAATTATTAGCATTATTCTACATAAATTAATAGTAGAATTTGTGTGTTATTTTACAACAATAATACTAGAGATCCTTTTATTTTATTTTATTTTTTTTTTAATAAACCATTCCTGATATGATAGAATAGGTTAAGATTGAATTTGTGTAAATTGGCTATGATAAAATGGGTTAAGATTTCTTGTGTAACTCGAGAATAATCCCAATGTCTAATGGAATCTAAGTGAAGTAGTATTGACTCTTTAATATGAGGGCCAATTTGAAAGCCCAGTCCAAGGAATACAACCAACATAAGATAGACAGAGAACTCGAGAAACCAAAACAAACATTTGCTCAATAAGAAAATAAACTATAAAATGTTAATTATTAATAAGTTATGTCTAAAGGGTTTTTTTCTTTTTTATTTCGAATGCCTATGTACATTTTTCTGAAATTTAACAAAGGTCACAAATTGATTGGTTGGCCACTCTACAAAATTTTAATATTATCTAGGCAGTATCATATAAGAATTTTTTAAAATTAAGAATCAAATATATAAAAAAAAAGAAGGAAATTAGGTTGGACAATGTTAATAAAAATATATCATATATTATGTGATGTATCTTCTTTTTTTTTTTTTTTACCGTAATTACCATTCTCATAAATATTTACGTAGTTAAAATTTATTACTTAATAGTTGTTTTGATAATGTGATATGCCCTTCCCTTCAAGAGTTTCCCCTCAAATATACAACAAACGATGGATAGCACTTTCATTAAGAAAATTATAATGCATAGCTTACATTGCTTACAACAGAGAAAACAAAACAAACAGACAAAAGCAGAGGAAATAAAAAGCCCTAAAACCCTATTAATCGTTTGGTGGAATTTGACTGATTCTAAGCGACATTATAGTGAAAGTTCAACCAATCCCATTTTGTCATCACGTCGCAGCCATCACTGCTCACTGCCATGGATGATTTCTGATTACTTGGGACGACAAGCAATCTCCTTGGGACCAGCTTGCCTTGCTACCTGAAATTAATTATCGAGAATAAATTATGTATATATTAACAAATTGTTTTAGAAATTGGGGACATATTGATACATTTAGTTATTTATTAAATAAATATGAGAAAATAGAGAGGTTTCAGCTTTGAGACACCTGAAAATAAGCTTCAAGCTTCTTCTTCAGTGTTGCATAATCTCTCTTCAGTTGCTGAAAAGTCTTCATGCATCTGCTTATTGTGTTCATGAAAATTAGTTAAATTATTATTATTATTATTATTATTATTATTATTATTATTATTATTATTATTATTATTATTAAGAATCTTAATTACATGAAATGGGTGTATAATAAACCCAAAAAAATTATATAAAAATATTTTGAAAAAATGAAAATTTCATTACCCTTCTCCATTTCCTGCCTTGCAATATTCTCTGATTTGTGTGCTCTCAGCTTTCACTTTTTTAGCTCCAATGCTGCAACCAAATTGAGATTTTAAAAAAATTATGTGTTGAATGCCAACATTAGAATATACTTGGTGACGCCTTTAAGTATTATCTTCATATTTTTTATTTTTTATTTTTTTTGTAAAAATTAGATGTTAATTAACAAATTCTGATATAAAAATAATTACCTTGAACTGCTTCCTTTGAACTGATGCATATAACCATCCAGTTTATGAAAATCAAGAGGATTTTTCTCCCTGCTTATATACAGAAGTTTATTACAGAAAATGAAATAATAACTTCCAGAAGAAAAAAAAAAAAA
This sequence comes from Trichilia hirta, assembly GCA_035221805.1. NCBI lineage: Eukaryota > Viridiplantae > Streptophyta > Magnoliopsida > Sapindales > Meliaceae > Trichilia > Trichilia hirta. The sequence goes on along the minus strand of JAWDEX010000001.1, from coordinate 1,059,778 downwards.
TGGAAAAGAAAAGAAAAATGAGGTTCTGTTAAAAATTAGAAAAAAAAAAAAAAAAACACTTACAATGCTAGTTCTATGCTACTGATTAATCTTACTGAATCTCGATAATACAGCGTGACGACTTCTTCAACAAAATTAGGGTTAGCATCATCCTGAAGTTCTTCCAACTGGATAAACTGTTCATCAAGATGGCCCTGAAATGGACAAGAAAAAATAAATAAAAATAAAAACCCTTTAAAGTGGCCCACTATTCTTCATGCAGAAGCATATATATATATATAATTTCAGTTTTGATTTGTGTCAACACATTCCTCCATGGACAAAGAAAAATATTAAAAATAATTTTTTTCAAAAAATCTTTTTTGTATTCAAAAATAGTAAGAAGAAGAAGAGAAAGAATGATAATTATAACCTGATCAAAGAGCGATTGCCTCATGGCAGCAAGCTGTCTAAGAAGCTGCTGGTTTCTCTCCATTTATGTTTGAAAAAGAGAAGAAAAAATTGAGGGAGAAAATAAAATTTGTTGTAAGTGAATGTGAATGTAATAATGAAATATATGGGTTTATATAGGAGAGAAGAGAGAGAAAACTTCATTACTAGACAACAATTATTTTAGTAAAATTAATCTTAATATGTGTTAACAAAAGAATCGACGACGAAAGAGTACTGACAATTTTTAGGTGCAAACATTCGCAATTTAATTACTAATTTTTTATACAAAAATTTATAATTAAAAAATAAAAAAGAATCAAATTCGATATGACGTATTAACGATATGACTGTATGTATATAATTTTTGAGTATTTTTTTTTTTTTTCTTTTTTACTTTTTTAACAATTTTTTTGCATGAAGAGAAAGAAAGAGAACATATAGGTGGACAAAGGTTATTTCTGAGGGAGAAAAAGAATATTACTTCAGTATCTAATTAAAGCTATTTTGTGGTTTTTCGGGTTGGCATTCTGATTCTAATGGAAGAAAAAGAAAAAAGTTTATCAGATTTGTTTATTAATTTATATCATCCTTGAACTAAAATGCTGCAGATTTTTAGTTGATATTGAATTTAGCGTTTTATGTACTCCAACCTCTTCAGATTTTTATGAAAGCTTATGGATATATATGGTGTTAGGGGAATTAATTAATATCATTTAATAATCATATATATTAACACATTTTAATATCTGTTCTTTTTCTTCTTCTTCTTTTTCCATATTTTTTCTGTTTTCCATTTGAAAAAAAAAAAAAAAAAAAAAAAAAGAGCTTTTGTCAAAATTTAATCATTATTCATTATTTTTTTTACTTTATCTCTCCGCAAATCACTAGTGATTATCCAATAAATTACTCATTCACTTACTTTTCCTCCCTTTTCTCTTTATTTTTCCATTGTCTAAGTTTTCCTTGTATTTACTGGTTTTCAACAAGTAAAAATCATCAAATTTTTATTATGTAATACTTAAATTTAATTTTATGAAACCTTAATTTGCATAGTACTCATCCAAATCTTGTGCATCAACAAGAAATAAGTCACACTGATTTATAAAAGAGTTAACTTTAACATTATTAATAGAATAATTGTAATTTTAATCAATAATACATGAATTTTTTTATACTTTTGAATTCTCAACCTTAAACGGTTATAATTTGTCCATTAAAATGTAAATTAATTTTAAATTTTAGTAATTTTAACTTTACTTTTTATATATTATAATCTTTAGGCTTTAATACTTTGATCTTTTTATTTTTTTAGTTTATTCTTTGTAACTTTTAGCCTAATAATAAAATATTACATTATTTTTACTCTTTATCTATTGATAAAATATTTCATATTTCTTTTGCCAATGTTTGTATTTTGTTATACAAAATTTATTGCACAAATCAATTCAACTTTCTCATAGAATGAGATCTCAATTTCAACAACAATTTCATTAGATATCTTACAGTTAAAATCTCTCTTTTTTTTTTTTTTTTTTTTTTTTTGGGAGCTATTTTCTTAACAACTATAAACCCTAATTAGATTTAAGCTTGACACAACTTTTAATTATTGAGAGAACTCGAATACTCTCTTTTGAATTTAGAAAAAAGCTCTCCTTGATCTTTTTTTCTTTTGAAAGATATTGGAGTAAAATAATTAATATATCAATATTAGAAGACTTAAAAGATTCTTTCAATATATCATTTTTTAGGTCTAATAGAATTTATAAGTATAGAAAAAATTCCTATTAAATAAAAAAAAAATTCTTTCGATCATATTTTAATTATTAATATGATATATAAAAATTGTTATTACACATAGTTCTGCACCCTTAATCATTAAACTATTGAATGTAGTTGAACCTTGAGAGTTATGTGAAGAAAAAGATGTTAAAGAAAATTATAGAAGATCAACCATAAAAAACATAGAAAAAAAAAAAAAATGCAATACAAGTAAAAGGGCGAGGCCGATTTCATCAACACAGAAGCAGAGTTTGATTTCTTCTTAAAAAAAACTTATGTTTTCAATTGAGTAAGACGATTCTTTAAATAAAAAATAATTGATAATATCAATATATATAATTTTTTTATTGGATTGATAAATTCTAGATAAAATACTAATCCTCTATTCAAAAGGAAGGAATTCATCTTGCTATTATGATACTTTATAGACATTTAACTCTTAGAGAATTGATAGAAAAAAGAAATATTAATTATTGAACTCTTTAGTCTATCTATAAAAATTGATGAACAATTTTTTATATATTAATAAAAGAAAATTTTCTATTTCAGAGTTATTGGTGGTATCCTTTTATACATATTCAAATCATATATTTATTGGGTGAATTATGTCATTTAATAAAAATAGAATTGGTTGAAGTGATAAAAAATAAGGGCAAAAGTTCTTTCATTTCTATCTCTTTCTATTTTTAATATGCTACATTTGGATATGAAAAATACATTGAAGATGTTTTACCTACCTAATAAAAAAAAATTCATTTGTTTTTAGTAATTAATTATAAAATATTATTTATTGTAATAAGGACAATTAATCTATTACAAAAAAAATTAGTTAATAATTATGAATAATCAAAGAATAAACAACCAAAAATACCTAATTCTTAATTTATTGGAGAATTCTCTTATGATTTATATCAAAATTAAATACTTAAATTTGGTGTAATATTTTACTAATAAATTATTGTAACAGATAATATTAATTTAAATTTGTTCTATCCTTTATTAAAGTCTTACTCTTACATAGTACTCACATGACACATGTGACACACTTATATATATATATATGTATTTTATAAAAACTGATAAAAACAAATTATACTAAACATGCCATAATAACATGAATATTTTTATATTATTAATGGAAATTGCTGGATTATTTTTTTATAATTTTAACAAAATGGTTAATATTTAATTAGATTATATTGTTAATCCATCAGTAATTAATTGTTCTGTTTTAATACCCAATGGCATGTTGTACACATCATCGATAGTCACGATTAGTTTATATTAATGCTTGGAATTGGATTAGATCAAAATAATTTATAAAAACCAGTATGGCCATGTAACGTCACCGTCTTATAAATTATAATTTAATTAAGTTGGCTGATTATGACAATGCTGCACAAAATAAGTGGTCTTCGTGTGAATAAAAAATAATATAGAAGATACGTGGTATTAATATAAAATTATGTAAAAACTTGTATTATTATTATTAAAGAATATAAAAAAAGCATGAAAAAATATATTTTTTTCGTAGATATTTGATATAATTATTTATTTTCTAAGAAAGAAGGTTAAGAGTTTTTTACTTTATTACAGTACACAGTCACAGATCAGTATAACATATAATTTGAATTAACTTTAAATAAAAAAACTAATAATAGTATTAGTGGCTGCCCTAACCTCTTAATTTTCCCCAAAGTCCGCATTGCTTGCCGAATTTTCTAAGCAACGTTTCGGACACGAAATAGTCTCGTTTCGGATTTGTCGACCAACCAACGAAGCTTTATTATTATTAACAAGGTTTAATTACATCCATTAATCTTTTAACGAAAAACCAAGCTTCCACATTAATTACTAGTTAATTAATTAACTTGTTAATCCCACATAGACGTGCATTAATCAACTATTGGAACCACAACAAAATCTTGAAATTAGCCCATGGTTTTTGAATTATCATGTTACCCAGCATAATTTTTTGAACACTTGTATTATGTGTAATACCCATTAAAAAAATAAAAATAATTTTATTATGGAAAATGTTAAGAATTTAAATCATTATTAGATAAATATATAATTAAACTTGATGTTTATCTTATTAGAATTTCCTCCCACATATTTATGGTTATTCATCATTATTACGAGTTTTATAAACCTATATTTAGAATATTTTTAGCAATTTATTTATCTTTTATATTTTAAAAACCTTTTAATAAAAAAAAATAAATATTTTTGACTCAATCTAAAACTATTATAAACTAACGCTTTCATGTGAATCTTTAATTTTTACTGAACTTTCAATTTGTAATATTTAATGAAATGAAAATGATATGTAATATAAGATGAGCACCAGAGTTCAAATTGGCAATATATTTTTTTTATAAAATATTATTTTTGTGTTGTCTCGGATATTATGATGAAAGAACAAACATTTTGTAATGGTTTTAAATATTGGGAGTTTGCCACGTGTCCTAAACGAAAATTCTCTATTCTAATGGAAAGATGAAACGGCCCATGTTCTGCTCCTTGTAAATCTACAATAGATACTACAAAATCCTAATCATTTACCGTTCCGCTAGCCGTTGACGGTAACTGGTTACTATATCCCGTTTTTTCTGCCGGTGGAACCGGTCACCACCAGTCCACTGCTTGATCTAATTCTGTTTACATTTTTACCCTCCATCGATTACCCTTTTCTCCAACTCAACCTATTTTAATTTTTTTACCTCCTCTCTCTCTCTCATTTTATTCAGCGAATCTCTACGCACCAATCGCGGAGAGGTGAACTGGGTCTTTACCAAGTGGGACCCACGAAAATGCCAGATAGGATCTTAAGATGATGCGGGCCCCACTTCAACTGGATTATGTAATAAAAAATAAAAAATTAACGTATAGACGTTCATGGTTCTGTGTCCTTTCCAGTACCCCCCATTCGAGAAACAAATGAAAGCCTGTAATTCTCTGTGTGAAAGACTCGTGGCGAACATGCAGATTCAAAGATACATCACAGATACTGTAACACCAACACAGCTGATCTGTGAAACCTCTAAGAATCAATCACCACCAATCATCTGATTACCCAGGCCCGCCCTTCGTTGCATGTTTGACATCTATTCTACAATGTTCAGTTTTTGGGTTGAAGGGCCTGGGATGTCATTATCCAATACAAGCTGTTTCGGAAATTCAGGCGCATGATCGATGAAAATTTCCGAAATTTTGTGTAACAACAAATACAATATCTAAAATTACTTGAATTTATTTACTTACGAGAAAAAGAAAATATATGGAAAATAAAGATTAATTAAAAAAAGAGAGTAAGATAAAAGAGTGACAGACAATTCAAGAAGTAAGAGAGAGAGAGAGAGAGAACTGAGTTGAATTTTTATAATATTATTCAATATTAATTTAATAGTAAATCATTCATGAATAAATAAATATAAAAATGGAATTGCATGTGAGATATTCAAAGAGAGAGAGAGAGAGTTGTTACATGACAACTATATATTTATGTGTTGATTTGAGCTAAAGACAAGGCGCCCCTTAAAGTTATCCTCTCTGCCATTTTGCCTTTTTTAAGATTAGTGTCGTTTTTGTAGAGAGTTGAGAATTAGAGAATAGAGCAAGAAGAAGAAGAAGAAGAAGATAAAAATAGCAGAGAAGGAAGAGAGAGAAACAGAAACAGAGTGATCATGAAAGAATTTGAGGAGTGCTTGGATTGGTTTGTTTAACTTTGTTTATCGATCTTTAGAAGTCTGTTTATAGAGATTTGGTGGGTATTTTAGATCTTCGCTTAAAAAATGGTTACAACAAAGCCTTGTGTTTATTCTGCTTTTGTTTTCTTGTTTCAGAGTCGTTGTAGAAAACATGTTTTTGCACTTGGGGTTTCTGAGATTTTTCTCTGGACTCTGGTTTTAGTTTCTGAAACTGACTACAAGGGTCTGGTCTCATGTTGTCTTTTGCTTCGCTCGAGTGACTGTTTACGCTTTGTATTTTTAGGAAATGTTTCAAAACTATGATTCAGTTTACAGGAGTATTCCTATGTTGTACTGCATGTATGTTTCTTCTTATTTCGTGAAAAATTTGCTCTTTTTTTTATCTCATGCTGTGTTATTTCTCGGCTAATTCTTTTGTAACAATCTGATAATTCACTGCTCCTCCGCGTGTAGCCATTTTCTATGAATTATATACGATTATATTCGTGTGATTAAGTGTTTCAATTTACTAAAATTCTGTTGACTTTTATCTATGTCCCTGATAGTTGATGATTTTATTATTTTTTAAAAATAATTTATGATGGTTTATTTTGATGGAAAATGGAAAGAACATCTGTTTTGAGGTTGGATTGTATTAATTATCATGCTGTCATTTCTATTTATTTTTTTGCCAAGAAAAGAAAATGGCCTTTTGCTATATATTTTCTTCTAATTTAATCCAATCTAATCATGAGCGCCATTCTAGGTTTAAATTTCTCAATTTTAATACATAAGGGTTACTCCTTTATTGTTTCCAACAATTTTTCCTGAAAACAGCGAATTTATTTATATTTTTGTTATGCTAAATAGAGAAAAATTAATGTATGTATAACCATATCCTGCTGATGTTGCTGTTCTTGAACTTGTTGATTGTTTTTTCAGTTTTTGTTTTTGTTATATTTGGCTCTTGTTTTGCTGTCGACTTTTCGTTTTTTAATCTTGTTGTCTGGATCTTTATTCTTATGTGTGGAAATGAAGTTACTGTTTATTGTCTTATCCAATTGTTATGCTTATTATAGTCAACTGATTTTTGATGAAAATACTAATATTGTGATCATTTCCTTCCAATAATCAGCTCTGGTCTGCTGTTTTTTGTCTGTTCTTGTTCTTGTTTCCTGTCTCCTTTAGATCTGCAATTAAAGAATTGCTTATAGGAGTGGAGGGTTGACTTGTGTTTGTGTTTTGGAATTTGCAGGGTTGAGGATCAGAAATGGATTTTACGGAGTCTACTAAGGCTGTCTACAATAGAATACAGAAACTAGAGCCTGAAAATGTTTCCAAGATCATTGGGTACCTTCTTTTACAAGACCACGGAGAGCGTGATATGATTCGACTGGCATTTAGTCCCGATCATTTGATTCATTCTTTGATCAATGAAGCGAAATCAAAACTTGGCTTGTGCCAACCTGGTGTTTCTCCTCCAATCTCACCTTCCCTGGTGAACGCTGATATACCTGTACAATTTTCGCCTTTTTCTCGTGTTTCAACCAGACCAGTTTCATCTCCGGTGAGTATGAGAGCCGCTAGTCCTTTCTGGGATCCGCTAGTGACTGCTGATCAGCAACAGCGGGTGAACAGTGTAGAGTATGTCCAACCAGGGAACTCGGATTCTGTTGCTGAAGATTATATCGTTCAAAATCAGATGCAGCTGTTGACGTTAGAAGGTCGGCTAGATTCTATTAATTCTGATTTTTCGAGCAACTACTTTTATCCAGAAACTGCTTCGGGTGCTAGAACTAGCCGAAGGTCTCCAAGCCTGTCTGAATTTCCAGTTAAGGTATGCCATTATTTTAACAAGGGCTTCTGTAAGCACGGTAACAACTGTAGGTATTTCCATGGCCATTCAATGTCAGAGAGCTTTTCGCAGATTTTTAGTCCTAGTTCAAATGATATTCGAAACGAAGACCATATGTGCTCGCCCGGGTCTCTCGAGAAGCTCGAAATGGAGCTTACTGAGCTTCTGAAACTAAGAAGAGGGTTTCCAGTTTCAATTGCTTCATTACCGATGATGTATTATGAGAAATTTGGGAAGACCCTTCAGGCTGAGGGATACCTCACAGAGAGCCAGAGACACGGCAAGGCTGGTTATAGTCTGACCAAGCTTCTTGCTCGATTGAAGAGCAACATTCGTCTCATTGACAGGTGCAATACGTAATTTTTTAATGTTTTCTTGAATCTTAAGTTTATACTTCAAGAAATTTGAATCCTGAATTTGTATTGTTTAATTGATTTACAGGCCCCATGGGCAGCACTCGGTCATTTTAGCAGAAGATGTGCCAAAGTATTCAGAGTACACTGGTGAGAGAAGTGATCCTGGTGGAATTGTTGCTGGTTCTCGGCAAATATATCTAACCTTCCCTGCAGAAAGTACTTTTACAGAGCAAGATGTTTCCAACTATTTCAGGTAATGATACTATCCGTGTACCACTATTAGGGAATTAAATATTTTAAACTTGATAGTTCTTGGTTCTAAATTTCCATAGTCTGTTGGTATTTTAATTTTGTAGCAAATTCGGGCCTGTTCAAGATGTTAGGATTCCATGCCAACAGAAGAGGATGTTTGGATTTGTCACTTTCATTTTTGCCGAGACGGTTAAGCAAATTTTGGCCAAGGGAAATCCTCATTTCGTGTGTGGGGCTCGAGTGCTGGTGAAACCTTACAGAGAAAAGTCCAGATTTGTTGACAGGTAAGACATATTAGCATATACAATACATATTAGTCTTGTTTAATGTCATTGCAGTGTTTTTAGATTCAAATTAGTATTACTATTCATATTGAATCTTAAACAAATAGTATTCCTATGGACCCAAAGCCATTTTGGATTTTCTGGTCAAGAGACCAAGACTTTGATGAACCATTTCTGCCTATAGAAGTATCTCTTTTAATGATTATAGGCATGATGTTTGGGTCTTTTGTCGCTAACTTTAACTCCTTTTATGTACCTTCATAGTTGTTGATAACGCATGTGAGGTAGGGCCATTACTTTGAAAATTCGCTAACAAAGCTTCCCTACGCCAAAAGACAATGGTAGCCCTTTATAGGTTAAATTGAAATCAATTATATTCAATTTGAAATTTTCATCGTATTATTAGATTCATATCTTTCTGTTGTATCCCATAATTCAATCTAAAACTTGTGCATGCAGAAAGTATGCAGAAAAAGTGCATCACTCTATGTTTTACAGTCCACACTTCACAGATGGAGATTCTGAGCTTCACCCGAGTGAGTAGAACTTTTCATACCAATAGCATTTTTTTTTTTAAATTTTTTCTACCGTAATGGTATCTTTCTTTTGTCTGATATCCTTTTTAACAGTGCCAAGAGTTTGTGATAATTCAAGATTACTCCGGAAGCAGCAGCTCTTGGAAGAACAGAAGCAAGTGGTTGAACTAGAAAGAAGACGTCTCTCTGAGATGCAATTAGTACATAAACCGTTGAACCATCATTCATACTTTGGCTACTCAATGGATGAGTTGAAGCACTCAGAAGGTTTGTTTTATATCATATTTTTTCATCGTACCTATTTTCAGCTTTCCTTTACATCTCTGCCCAACTGATATATCCCTTTTATATGGAACTCTGTAGCCTGTGCAGAACAAGTGGAGTTTCCTTCAGCAGAGCGTTTCAACTATTTGTTGGATGTTCTCAGCAATGGGTCCACCAGTGAGGACAAAGTTAGGCATATAAGTACTCACTACAATGATCAAAATGGGTATGTTTTTATGTCCATTCTGGTGTCTATCATTAGAATTACTTTCAACAATCAAGAATATATAAAAGTTTTGCTGCCTTTTTCTTAAGTTGCTCATACCACTTTTTGGGAATCAAAATGTGGCATAACTTTTTATCCTCTTGCTAGTATTCAAAAGCATAAATGACTGATTCCACATTCCAATTGATGTAGCATCACTACATCTTCCACACTTTTAAATATTGATCGTCTTCTTGGTTTTGTTTCCTAAACCATTTGCAGTAGCCAAGGACTTAACCTTCCCGAGAGCCCGTTCGCGTCTGCAATAGGGAGCGGCATTTCAACAGTTATATAGAGACTTCAGACACAGAAATAATTATAGAGGTAGCAAAGACATTGAGTTCCAAGATTTTCACGGGTATAATAAATCGTCAGCACGTTGTTTTTTCTTCGACTTTTAATACAAACATTGAATCAGTCAGCTCAGTAGAGTGCATACCAAATGAAGGAGAAGAACCAAATAGAAGTTCTTCTCCATACTATATATTTGGTGGAGGATATTGCAAAGGAAAATTGATACAGGAAGCTAATATGTAACAGGTCTTTTTTTTTCTACTGTATTTCCTAATTAATTAATTAATGTAATCACAGAAAATTTCACCAGCGAGCTTGCTGGTTTCCAGAGATGAATGTAGTATATAGTCTACTCTAGTGGAAGAAGAAAGGGAAAAAAATATGCAGGGTGCAGAGAAGAAGATTGAAGTGTAGAGATCTCTGCAACACTGAGATACGGATGCTAATAAACTAATTTTATTCAGCTTTTAACTCAGTACATATGTTTGAAAAACCCATGCAATGTGTGAATTTTCAAATGTTCCTGCAGATATTTATGTTGGACAATAATTAGAAAATTATTAGCTCTTAGAGATAATGCAAAACATCAGGGAAAAAATCAGGGAAAATCTGTCTACCTAATCAATTTTTTGCACGGCTGGCCCTTAAATTTCGGAAATAAAGGTGCATAATCATGAGTTCCTCAGACGTGGTTCTCGAATCATTGTCTATTTCTAATTTTCTATGTTCGTTTTTATATTATTATGTGTCCTTTTTCCCTAATTCTTTCAGCAAAAAGAAATCTTTACGCCTCCATTTGAGTCTAGTAGTTTGATAATATATTTAGGAGATTGATATATAATAAAGTCATAATAAAGTCGTGAACGTAATCCAGTAAGAAGATCGACTTTAAGAGAGGTGAGGTCAGAATTGCATGTTCTAAAAGTGGGTTTGATATTGATGTGGTGAGATGGATGATGATAACGATGATGAAATGTGATGAGAAATTTGAGAACAGTTGGGACTTGATTGTGATTTTGTCCAAGATTTAAGGACCCCAGAAGAATGGCCCTACTGTTCCATTAAGATTATTAAACAGTGACTTTATGATTTATATGTTTATGGGGTTCTCTTTGTACAGCTAAGATTGACAAGTGCGTGGGCCATCTTCGACAAAAATGAGGGACCCATTTCTTTTTACAAAGACAACCTAAAAAATGTCTGTTTTTTCACTGAACTTTTGGAAACAAATATTAAATTCTTCTCATAAAGGCACGACCAAACCAGAGCTGCAGGTAGTAAGGGCCACTTTCCACTTTCCAGCGTCTAAACGGGCATTGAGTGACTGGTATTAGTTGAGGTCTATGTTTAAACAATGTTGACCACCCAAATATCAGCATTCTGCATGCCCCACCAATAGGAAGGAAACAACCTGACCAATGCAAGCAGTGTCAAGATTTTTTAGTATAAAATCCGGAAGCAGAACTTGAAAATTACATTGCAAATTTTCCAATCAGTTGCTGACCACGTGATCGATGTTACAATTCCCATTTGGACAGACATTCCAAAGGGTATTTCACTAAATATGCAGTCGATAACTCAGAAAGCTAGATAGAAAGTTCCTTGGTGAACATTGCACCTCTACAATCATCTGAAGTTAAATGTTACGTGCATTAGCCCGTAACCAAGTGTGAAATATTGCACATTCTATCTATATTTTTCTTTTATAAGAATGATAAAAAAGGAAGTTCAAACTAATCTTAGCTTTTCCCCCAAGACTAGGTTTATGTAGCATTTGTCTCTGGTACAGCATGAAGCAGCTCGTCTGGAGTTGCAGCTGGGTCCAAATCCCAGCACTTGTCTGGCAAGTTAGTTTCTTCTCCTTTAAGTGAAAAGGACGGTACCTGGTGTGAAAACCGTAACATTTCTCTTCTGGGAATCCATCTAAAAGCATTCTTATCAGCATTTGACTGATATACTGTCTTGAAACCAGACAGCTTGATAAGTGGAGTAATGCAAACTCCAAGCTCCTCGGAGTAATCATCCAGAACTTCCACCATCTCATACCGGTGCCGAACATTATCCGCGGTTGAGAGTTTCCAATCTGGTGACCAGTTGCGGTAAACAGCCCATATCTCTCCACTTTTGGGAAATATCCGAATACAACCTCCCCTCCCAGCTTTTGCTCCTCTAAGAAGATGAGAGAAAATGTTGACTTGATCAACAACATCGGAATTAAAAGCCCTGAAGTGTCCACAAGATTTGGTAAAGCCAGAATCCACCCAATTCACAGAACCAAATTCGCTATCAGTTTTGGAGCTCAAGTAGGCTATGAGAATCTTAAAAGGATTCATTGAGATGATCTGGCGGATTAGACAATACAAGCGAGGCATACCGTCATCTTCATCATATATAGCCCATATTTGCTTGGGCTTGAAGCATTCTTCTGATCTATCTTTGTCAAAATCATGGAAATCAGGGTCAGGAACTGTTATGGAAAGTGGTCCAATTTTATTCGGTTCAGGTTTGTTACCAGCAGCAACTGAATCTGCTCTTTTTGAAATCTCCTCAGATTGTCCTGCTTCAGTCTTTGACTTTGCATTCTCTTTAACTGCTGCTGCAGCTTCTGCAGCCAACCTCATCTCTACCAATTTCTTCTGAATTTCTGTCCTTGCCTTTTCAACCAACAACTTCCTAGCATCAAATGTGGGTGCAGATGAGCAACGTTTATTCAGGAGTTCAGTTGGGCGGCAAAGCTTGGGATCGTGCTCATTATTTGTGGTACCATTAGCGAAGTTGAGCTCAAAACCAGATTTCGGTGCGCTTTCTTCAGACCCATTTCTAGAATTGGCCTGCACAACCACCTTCCTTCTCTTATCAGGTCTACCAGCTCTAGTTACTGGATGTTCAGTAGAACTGGAAATAGAATGTTTTCCATTGGAGCTTGCTTTAACCTTGGATCCTGCACTATTAAAGTTTACATTAACATGGTAAATAGCATCAGTGGTTGCAGCAGATGATTCATTAGGACTAACAATGCTGGTCGAAGTTCCAGAAACTGAGCTGTAATGAAATGATGCATTTGAAACATACTCATATCCAGAATGAAATCCTGCAATTCCGTTCCCAGTAAAAATCGTAGCATTAGTAGGAACATAAGTAATCCCATCATGTCCATGACTTCCATACCCATTAGCAGACACACATGACCAAGGGGTGTAAGGAAAAGAACCGTTCACTGGGGCTGTCCCCGTTTCCACAGCAATGAATGTTCCTCGGCAGTTCTTACATGAAAGCCTCTTATTCACATACTTTCGGAGATACTCATACTGAACTTTACAAGAGGTGCAAACAGTCCAGAAAGTATCAAGTCTAGTATGAGAAATCGAAGAATTGGGGCAATTGTTAACTCCCATAACCCCAGAAGCATATGCTGAAGATAAATTTGTCTGAACAACTGCAGATGCCACCTGTTTACTTCTCTTGAGATCATACGAGCTTCTCTTCCCACTATCTGACAATAATGTCCAAGCCTCTGAAACAAGCTTGAATGCTCCACCAGCCCCTACACATTTGTTCTTATCAGGGTGGAGCAACACAGCCATCTTCCTATACTGCTTCTTCACTGTCTCTTTGTTTGCGGAAGGATTCAGCCCCAGAACTGAGTAATAATCAATTTCCCCATTACATTTAATCTCGGAGGCAAAATAAACTTCAAATGTGGCAACCATTTGAGCTATACCCTCCAGCTCAGGACACAGTGTTTTAGCCTTTAATGCATAGCTCCTAGCACCTTCAAAGTCTTTCTCTGCAAATCGCTTCTCTGCGATTTCTTTTGCTCTTAGGGCCTCCTCTATGTTAGCTTCCATGTAGAAATTCAAACCACTTCACAACCAAAATTTTCAAACAAGGGCTATGACCAATCAGGCATTTCTAATCTAATAAATCCAATTCTCATGTATAACTCCATTCTTGTATCTGCAAATATTTAGTGAGATGATGTTTAATTCAAGTCTTTCTCAGCATCAAGCTTCCATATTTTCAAAACAAAAACTTTACTTTGACCAAATCAAAGTACTTATAATAAGTAGAACTAACAATATTGACAATAACTCTCGGGTTCTTTAAATCTGAGATCTGTTTGACAGTCACACAACTACCAGGGGAAAATAAAAGAGGAAGCAATTGAAAGCCTAAGTATTTGACTCATTTAGCGAGTGAAAAAGATTTAAAGTTTCATCTTCTAAATCGCCATAATATAATCATTTGCTACAGTTGATGTATTCTTTATCTTAAAACTGAACGTGAATGTTAAGCTTCCAACTTCATTTTCCTCCATTTTCTCAGCTATCAAACACTTAACAGTATCAAAATCGAAAACCGCATTCTATAATTATCACCCAAGATCACAAATTTTAGCTAAGACTCCCAAATCAAAGGCAAATCGTACTGAACTCAATACTATAATAAATGCACAGAGATCCAAATTTCAAAATCACAAGAAACCCTAAACAATAAACTATCAAATCTTAATCTTCCACTTTCCACTACAAACTAAAAATTAAAGCTTTCACTAACATAAAAAAGAAAACCAAAAAACAAAACTTACGGATATTTGAGCTAACATGGAAGTGAAGCAAGACCCAGATCGCCACGTGTCCGTTTTGAGCTTGTTTAAATCGAGATTCGTGAGCTAATTGTGAAATTCTGTGTAGTACTGAAAGAAAACTCTCTCACAAAACACTTTTGAACTTTATTTTACATAAATTTACAGCAAAGTGGAGTGTGCAAAATGGTATTTTTGGAAAATTAAAGGTCTTCCGGTGGAAAACATTTGGATTTGGAGACGACGGTCAATCGGCGGCGAGGAATTTGAGATTCGCCGATGAGAAATTATGAGAGGAAATAATAATAATAATATAAAAATGATAATTTTCAGGGGAGAAGTAAACGGAGTTAATAGTTCTCCAGGTGGTCAAAACTATTTTGAGCCAAGGTGCGTATTATGCATACTTATTTTTACAATATTTTTTATAGAAAATTTGGAGAAAAAAAATATTAATTATTACAACTACGGATTATTTAGGGTAGTGTTTGGTGGTGGGTAGAAGTGGAAATGGCAAAGGATAATGCTTATTTTTTAATTTATTAATAATTATTATCTTATATTTAATAAGACAATTTTATTTATTAAACAAAAAATTTTTACTTTTTTTCATGGTCCGTAGAGGAAAAGCAAAGTAAGATTCCTCAATTAAAGAAATTATTAATTTATTTACTTTTATAGGGCATGGATGATGAAAATATATTTTTCAATAAAATATTAATAGCTTTTTGACATATTTTTCTAATATTTTAATTTGTTTAGTAACATATATATGGTTAAATAGATCATAATTATATAAATATTAGTGATTATTTGTTATTAACATATAATAAATTGTATATAAGAATGGAATTGTGGTTAAAATAAAAAAAAAATAATAATTTTCTAATTTTACAAAAATTAATCTTAAGAAATTACCAAACTCATTTGCCTCATTTTTAGATATTTTTACATTTGGAGCTAAAATCTACATAGAAATCCAAAATCCTATCTAATGAAATCATTATGTTTTTGAAGTTCAATGTGGTAATTCAATTCATGCTAATAGCTTGTGTGTATAATGGAGCATTGTAGCCAGTGCTTCTAATACAGTTAAAAAAAAAAAAAAGGTCACTTTAAAATTGTATAAAATTTAATAACCTTTATGCATTAGATTAAAATTTTCTCTCCTACTTAATCTACACTTTTTCATTAGTAGCCACCAAAATGTGGTTAAAATAATTTTACCATCACATATAGGTAATAATGTACAAATGTTTTTTTATTAGGTAAATTTAAATTACAAACTTAAAGACGCGAAAAAAAATATATTAAAATAATATAAAAATACACACAAATCTTTTCTCTAATAATAATTGATATTCAATTTGACAAAATAATGTATAATATAAATAAAAATGTAATATAACTTATATGGTTGTATTAAGTGTACGAAATGTTTATTTAAGTTATGAGATGTAAATGAATGCAATATTGTTATATAATTATCAGATAATTTATTATTATTTATTTTTATTAGTATGACATAATTTACATTATTTGTTTTTATTAATATCACGTGATTTATATGATTTATAATTTTATTGATTTTAATTCTTGAAATTTGATGAAAATAACATTTTAATCTTATAAAGTCTGAAAATATAAATTTTCGGTCTTATTTTTTATTTAAATATTTTCGGTATATTTAATTTAGTTCTAATCAATATTATGAAAATTTTAAATTTGTGATTTATGTGATAGTAGGATTAATTTTTAATTTGATGCATTGAAAGCATCTAAAGAGTAAAAATGAGTATACATTATATCGAAAAGAATTTTATATTTTTATTATTGTTATAATTTAAAATGATGATAAAAGATATATATATATATATATATTTTAATTTTATTTAACCTAAAGAATATTTTATCTTAATTATATAAGTGCCTTCAAAAAGCACATTAATTATCCACTTTATCAAACAATTATTGGGCATTGGACACCTAGTTCATGAACTAGAGGCCCATTTCTTTGTTTTTAAATCCAGCCTAAGCAAATATAACTACATTTTATTTAATTTCTTGATTTAAAAAAAAAAAAAAAAAGAGAGAGAGAGAGAGAGAGAGAGAGAAATTTACCCAACTTACTGAGTTCGCTGTTTGATTCGAACTAACGGTAGATTTTACGACCCAAGTTTGAGTACAAAGCGAGTACATAAAATGGTAGTGAGTGTAGTTAATTTTGGTTCCAAACTGAAATTGTTGTCTGAAAAGACCGCTGGCTGAGCCTAAGTTCAGTCTAGGGGTAGTACAATTTATCTTTTCCGATTTAACATTGGAATTTTGCATTAAATTTTGTCTTTTATTGTATTTTCATTCAATTACAATCAATTTTTAGATCAAAATGAAAAATATTATTATTTATAACAATTTATGATTTTTGTTTCATACTCACGACTCCTGTTTCTTGCAAAATTTAAATTTAAATTTAAATTTAAATGGGAGAGTTACCATTCCTAGTAAATTATTTGCGTAACTATTATAATGAAAAATAAATCAAAAATTTAATAAATAATGCATTCTAAAATAAATAAATAAATCCTTCAATAATATAATTGGAAATTTATCCCTTCATCGTCATGAAGAAATTAAACGAGAGACAAAATTCTAAAACAATATATAAAATCCAAAGGCAATTTATTGATGCTTGTGAGACGTGCATGATGCAAATCAATTCTCCAAACAAAAGAATGAAAATTATTGCTTGTATGCAAGTAGTAGGGGACAAAAGATATTCTTACCCCTATTATAAAGTAATATGGAATATAAATAAAAAAGAAAAATAATTATAAAAAAATGTTTATTGAATATTTTGAGCTTTCACTTTCAAAAAAGAAAATTAGCCAGCTAAGTTTTCTATATGTCATTTACTTCCAATATACGTGTAGCATTTAGAGGTCCCCCTTGCCTTTTTTTCTATTTTTTTTTTTATTTTATTGTACAGCAAATTTTCAAAATTTTAACAAGCGATATTCATATTTAAATTTCTTTTATATTATTTAATTAAATAAATAAATAAATAAATTTAATAATATTCATACTTTTTAAAATTTGAATCAGCATTTCTTTACACAAAAGATTTCAAGAAAAAAAGAAATTGTGAGTAGATATTTCATGAAATTTAAAAAAATCCAAAAAGGTATGCTTATTTTATTTTGTTGCTAATAAATGTTATCACATATAATAATAATAATAATAATAATAAACAACTTATTTTATTTCTTTGATAATAAATGAAATTACAAACAATGAGAATACTACTAATAATAGTGAAAATAACAAAAAAGCAAATGTCCAATAAGTTAATTGTATACTAAAATTTTTTACCGTTCTGATTGCATTTTCTTCTACAATGGGTCGAGGTCCTAAATAAAATCTTCGATAAAAAAGTCAACGAATCAGACGTTCACGGGCTTGCATAAGAACATGAGCGATGACGTGGAGGCATCCCATTCATGGATTCCCTCCTCCACGCCAAGTCTTTCATAGTAATCAACGCAAAACAAAGAAAGCGAGAGCTGCAACTCATCTCTTGTCCACGTTCGACTGACTCGGTGACTCGTCAATTCAGCAAGTCGACTCAGCACCGGACGCAGACATACCATGTACAGCCTTTTGTATCCACCGAGAGCAACGACGACTGGACGTATGCTGGAGGGAGGAGGAGATGACAAGTGTCGAAAGCAGAGTTCTTCCCAGAGGGAATCGTTCCGGGCTAGGGTGCACCAGAGACGGCAGACACAGGCAGCAACGCAGAGCGAGCGACCGTCGAGACGTTTGAGTATTTCTATGAGGATATCGATATGGTCGTTAATGAAGAATTTATGTAGTTTCTTCCCTTTTTCTTGCGCCATGGAGAGAGAGAGAGAGAGAGAGAGAGAGAGTTTTATTTGTATCCGGGCTTCTAAAGAAAGAGCAAACTTAAAGTGTATTTATATTTGGAGAATGTAGTTTAAGGAAAAAGTTTGATGAATTTGCATGCATGGAGAGGGAGACTATTATCTTTTTTAACGTCAATAAATATTTGTAGTGAGCTAAAGAGTTCTAGGGTATTATAATTTTAGAAAATTTCGGGTAGCCAACGTTTATACCTTTTAAGATACAAAATTTGAACAAATATTCGGTTTTAAATGAAGGTTAATTTGCAGTAAATTCAAGTTTTAAAAACGTTGTTGCGTATAGGACCAAAAAACTAATTGTATTTTTAATTTATTTTTATATCTCTGTGTGTTAGGGAGAGAGTCAACTATTTCATGTTAAAGAGAGATATAAAGAGACTGAGAATTGTGAAAATGTGGTGGGCATCGAGAAACGAGAAGAAGTTGCCAAATGAAAAACACCAAATCCAATAACTGGAACCAATGCCATAAATTTCTTTTTTATATTTTATTTTGGGGTTAAGCAACAGATTTGTTGTTTGTTGTTTTTGTTGTTTTTATTTTTGTTGTTGTTTGCATGTATATTTCAAGACTTTTTGCCGTTGTGAGTGAATATGATTCTGTGAATTTATATATGTAGAATCCGATTCACTAACTTTCTTAAGTTTCGAAAATTTTGTAGCTGGCAGTTTGCCAGATATATGCATAGAGACTCAGTCTATTATGTGTCAGTGTGTACGTATTTAGGCCTTGGTGGACCACTTATTACTTTTGTTAAGGCTAGCTAGCTAACGTTATGCTTTTTGATCTCTCGTGAACATGAAATATTATTGACGGCGATCGGTTTTCTCTCTAATGTGTTTGACTAGTTACATAATTCTGACAAACCTTTTGGTAATGAAAATATTTTACTAATTAAGTGTGAACATTGATACATTTTCATTGCGAGGGACCAAGATGAAAGCTTTAAGTCATATCGAAGGTTCTTATGCTTAATTATATCCTCTTCCTTTTAATAATTATGTCAATTAAGCAAATGGTTACCTACCAAATAAGAAGATAAGAAGCTCTTTAATTGATAGATAGGTTATGGTGCATGTAGATGTATTATACAATTCTTCAAATTTTTTGTTTCTATACAATATAGATTTTAATTTTAATTTAAGTGTGACCATTCCTAGATTTTCATTTGTAGAGACCAAAATGAAATCTTTAATTAAGTGATCGTGTCAATGAACCTTATGCTTAATTATATATAAATTCTTCTTTTCAAATAATAATTATGTAAATTGAGCAAATGGGTACGTTGCAAATAGGAAGATAAGAAGACTTTTAATTGATGGATATTGTTATGATGCATGTGAATGTATCCTACAATTTAAAAGATTTTCCTTACAATTTTTAACTCTTTCATTAATATACCATATAATTGCACATGCATAATTGTATGATCCTAATAGATGGTGGGCAAGGAGTACTTATATTGTTGTCTGAAGGGTGTTGGAATTTGGCAGAGAAAGGACCCCTCATGACCTTTGAGACAGAAAGCATATAATATATATAAAATATATATCATAAAGCTAAAGGTTTGAAATTGACATTAGATTTTGTAGACTTCTCTTTGAATGAACGACTAGCGACCCCACAATATATTATTAGAATATTTTTGAAGACCTAGCTAACTTTTCATAGGATGTTTTTTATTGTGTTGGACTTGTCTCTTGGACTCTTCTCTATTCTCTTTGCTGGGAAGAACTTGATAATTGCAAGCTTACAAGAACAAACCCTGTAAAAAAGTTGGCAAAATATTTTACATTTTTCACTCCTCCCAACATCGATTTCCATTTGTAGCTTTGCTCTTTGTAAAGTATACTCCACCTACTAACAGGTCAACTCTCTGCACAGAAGGTAAGAAATTATTTTCACTGTTTCAACATTTTTTCTTGAACATGTATGCATAGAAATCCTGAGAAGTTGGAAAAGAAAATTATGAAGGGATAGATTAGAGACAAACAAACAAAGAGATAAAAGATGAACAGAAAGGACTGATGAGAAAAAGCAAACAAGGAAAATTAATTACAGTGTTACTGGATGCTGGCTAACTGCTCTCTTAGCTTGAAGTGAAGTAACATGGAATCTGTGAGAGTTTTTATTGGTTTTAAGAATTTTTGTAGTAATGGGGTTTGTATGTTTTGTGTGTTATTTGATTGATCATGTGTATTCTTTTGAGGGAAATTAAGGTCTGTTGGAAATTTGGGTTCATTGTTTTTTGAACTACCTTTTAGAAAGAAAGTTCTAAATCAATTTAAAAAGTCGAAAGCTAAAAGGTGATCGCTGTAATAGACTGCCAGAATTTACAGCCGTTTGATAAACTCTGATCAAGTGGGGAATTTTTCTTATCTCAGTATTAGATGTGAAACACACGAGAACAATTAATTCATATAGGTTATATTTCGGATTATGATGTTTTATTATGTTTAAAAATTAAAATTAAAATTAAAAAGATATTTAATAATATCAAAATTTTGGTAGAATTTATTAAAGTTTTATTAATATTTAATATTTTCATCTTAAAATAATTATGATTTTAAAACCATTGTGCTTAATTAATAAAACAACGATGTCTTAATCTGATAATTAAATTAAATAATAACACTTTAGTTACTAGTTGTGTTATAAAATTTGTATCCTATAACATGTAAATAAAAAATAGTTTATCATACATTTGTTGTAGCATATAATGTGTTATAAAATTTGTATCCTATAACATTTAAATAGAAAATAGTTTATCATACATTTGTTGTAGCATATAATTCCAGTAATAATTTAATAATACCATGCTGTATATTTATCCGTTTATCTTAAAAATTATGAGTTATATACATTGATAGATACAATATTTAAATAAAATACATGCATGATATGATTTTATTAAATAATTTGTTAGACTACAAGATTAGAACACCTTCAATAAGGAAGAGATTCAGCAAATGCAGGGGAATATATCAAATATTTGATTCTTTTTCAAAATCCAAATCGGAAATTAATCCTTCTCTCGAAAGTTAAACTTTGTAAAGAAAGTGGAAAGTTGTGTAGAGCTAGGTTCCATGAACTGAACTCAATCCAACCGAGAGTTCAAGACAGGATCATACAAATTGGCACTGAGTGATATGCATACGTACATTTATTTATTTCACAAACTTCAATGGTACAAGGATATTCACCGAAAAGAATCATAAGAAAACTAAGCTTGTGACTTCGGGGAAAGCTAATTAATTTATTTAGTTTTTTCGGCCCTGCTTTCGCTTCTTTCCCTGTAATTGACACCCAAAAGTCTTCGCAAACCATTCATGATTTCTTGTGGTGAAAGAATGTCCAAGAACCAATCCGATAATTAGCCCACTCGCGTAACCTATTAGAACTATTTTCCAGCCAAACTTAAATGGTGACTCTGAATCTTGATGATCCTTATAGGTCTCAGGATTTTCGCATTTTCTTGACAAAGGTTTTCCACATAATCCTGGATTGCCATCAAATGAGCTATTTTCGAAAGTATCTAAGTTGTTTTCCTTGCGGTACCGGTCCTGTGAGATTGTTGTTTGAAACATCAAACACTGCCAAGGATGTGAGCTCTGCTAGTTGTTGGGGAATCTCTCCAGAAAGATTGTTACCAGAGAGGTCTACTGATTCTAGCACTTTTAGGCTTTCCATCGATGTTGGGATGTGACGGAAGAGATTGTTCTTGGAAAGGTTGAGACAGTTCAGCCCTTTTAAATTGGAAATGGATGCCGGAATCTCTCCTGAGAATCTGTTGTTCGAGAAAATAATGCTTTTAAGAATATTTGAGACCTTCCCATAGTTCATCTCTATACCTTTGTTACTCATTGTAATGGAATAATCATAAATATATCTCAATGAGTAAGCAAAAGTGTACGAACTACTACTGGGTAATATGTAATTTAAACTTTGCCTGTGTTGCATATATGTCAGCTGACTTGCATTAACGATTTTCATGGCATTCCAGCACTGGAAGTATTTTGATGGAAGTTTTCCTGAAAAACTGTTGTGAGAGAGATCAATAATGCGCAGCTTGGGAAATACAAAATATGTTTCGGGTTCTCTTATTACACCATGGAGTTTGTTGGATTGTAACATAAGAATCTCTAACTCTGGAAGAGTGCCCAACCAAGAAGGGAAAATATCAGCTCTTTGGTTGCTTCCGAGATCAAGAAATTCTAACATTATGCAATTGGCCAATGATCTTGGAGTTCTCCCTTTCAATAAATTGCGGCTCAAATCAACCATTCTCAGATTTGTTGCATTCATGAAGATTTGCGGAATGATTCCATGAAATTTGTTACTTTGCAGATTTAATATCGATAGGAGATGGCTGGAATTCCCCAAACATTGTGGAAGTACACCACTGAAGTTATTTCGTGACAAAACGAGAACATGGAGATTTTTCAAGTTGCACAGGGATGTTCCAAGATTTCCTGTCAGCATATTGCTTGAAATCAGGTAGTGAATTGTGGAAACTGGTGGAACTGGGAGCGGCCCTTGGAGTTTATTAGACCGAAGGTCTAAAGTGACAAGACGAGTCCATGGAAGAACACTGCTTTGTTGATCAAACCCTGTTATAAGGTTGTAAGAAAGGTTCATGAATTCCAAACTCCCTTTACTTACATTCAAAAACCATCCCGGTATTTTGCCAGTTATCTTGTTGGCAGAAAGATCCAGAGCTCCAACTGATCCTGGTTGCGGAGAAAATTGGGAAATTCCTTCAGGTTGCATGAAGACAATCCTAGAAACAGAAGTTTATTCTGAAGATCAATGTTAACAGTGTTTCTTGTGAGCAAAGAAATATTATTTGATGAGAGAAAGAAGACTATTAAGCTTTTGAGTTCAGGAAGAAGCATATCTATCTCCATTTTGCCGCTGAAATTATTTGAATGAAGATCCAGATATTCAAGATCCTTGAGTTTAGAGATAGAGCTAGGAATTGACCCTTGCAGCTGATTGGACGAAAGATCCAGAGCAGTTAATCGGTTTAGCTTCCCAATTTGAGATGGAAAATGACCGCTCAGTTGATTATACATCATCGAGAGAATTGTCAACTGATTGAGGTTCATAAGCCAATCTGGGATTGGACCGATTAATTGATTAAAATCAAAATTTATGTATGTAATTTTTTGTTAAGTTCATGAGCCAAGATGGAAATTCGCCAAATAATTTCATATCCTTAAAGCCTAGCCAAGCAAATTTAGGCTGCTTGGCCATCCATGAATATGAACTAGAATGTTGGTATGAGAAATTATTATCAGAAAATTCCAAACATCTGAGCTGGGTAAGATTACCAAATGAAGATGGCACCTTGCCTGAGAAATTGCAGCTGGTGATATCAAGTAATGTCAAAGAAGGTAGACTTGCAATGGTAGTTGGTAACTCCCCATGAAAGTCATTAAAAGAAAGTTATAGGTTGACAAGGTTTGTGAGGTTTCCTAGTGAGGAAGGAAATTTTCCTGTCAAATAATTATACTGCAGATCCAGGTACACCAACCTGGAAAGCTGAAACATCTCTGAGGGTATGCGACCAGAAATGGCGGAATGAGAGAGATTTAGATACCATAGCCTTGACAGATTCTTGATTTCAGATGGGATTTTTGAGTGATGGAAGTCATTGTCAGCCAGGTTAAGCAATTCAAGATGGTCCAGATGGAAGAGGCTGCTGCTAGAGTTGATGGAACCATAGAGAAAGCTGCTACTGAGATCAAGTTTGATTACATTACCAGTGTCGACGTGGCACTCAACGCCATCCCACGAGCAGCAATTGCTATTTTTTTCCAGCTTCCACGATGCAAACTTGGGACGAGCGGAAGGATCACGGGAAGCATGCTTACTGATGGTAAGACTTTGCTTGAATTGCAACAAGGCAGAACGCTCATTATCAAGGCAGAGTTGCTGCGTAGAACTTAATTGTGCATTTGTAATATGAAGTAATGAAAATTAAAATACTAAAGACATAAAATTGAAGAGATATAAAGAACTTCCCATAATATCTTTTAACACAAAATTTAGGATTCTGTTTTACTTATATTTGTGGTAAGTGAATTTAGAACCATTTATAGGCGACTCCGTAACAATTAGTACGACTCTTCGGAGATTTTTCATGGCAAGATATTATAAGAGGAGTCGGTCTTACCAAAGTTTCTCTTTAATTTATAAGACCGGAGGAGGCATATATGTAGTTGATGTTGGAAAATGCAGTTTCCAAGAAGGGAATGTTTGACGCATGAGCGCTTGATTAAGACTTGCGTACCTAATTATTTTGCATCTGGCTCTAATAATATGAAAAGATTTTGTCAAAGCTAGACCAAAGTTCCAAACGTGAGACTTGGGAAAAGACCTGGAAAAAAATATATAGTTGGACTTTGACGAAAATATAATACAAGTATAGTAGTGTATGGTTAAAATTGGTTCCATTTGTTTTTTATCCACTATTGAGATAGCATTCTTATTCGTCTGAAAGAGAAAGGTTTTTCACACAATCTTGAGTTCTCACACGATCCTGAATTCTCATCATATGAACTATTCCCAAATGTATGAATGTTGTTTATGTGGTATTGTTGTGGAATCTCCCCTGAGATTATGTTATGAGAGAGGTTCAAGAAACTCAAATTCTGTTTCAGATTTCTTTATTGCTCCACAGAATTTGTTGGATTGAGAAGTTTCAACTATGAAAAGAGGGGAAAATATCAATGGTTAGTGGTTTATTTTCCAAGTGAAATGGGTCAGTTTGCAAATAAATAAATTCCTTGTGGCAGAATATTTTTCTTTTCAGATTTAAACTTAACAAAAATAATAATAAAAGGTTCGTATAATTTTCCTATGTCAAGAAAAGGGACACAAGACAAGGAATTTGATTAGGGAGTTTCATTTTCTCTCATTGAATTATAATATACAGAAGAGTAGATTCAAACGGAACACCAATAATTTATTGACTTTACAACAAAATAAGGATTCGAATAATTATGTAATTTTTCATCATTTTCTTTCATGGAATATAATTCACGGTTTAAAAATTTTTATAAACTTATTTTTTTTAAATTAAGTAGATTTTAAATTCAGATAAAGAATAATAATTACAAAAATAATGGCCTCTGATTGCAAAATTTGTGGATAATGTCGATTGATTAGTAGGAAAGGATGAATTATAGTCATTTATTCTAATTTAAGACACTAAATAAAGATAAGTATAATCTTTTGAAAAAATACTCTATAAAAGAATTCATAAATAAATTAAAATAAAAGATCAATTTTGAGATAAAATGGATATATTTATATATCTTTGATTTATATTTATAAAATGATAAAATCTATATGATCAAAAAATTCTGCAAGTATATAGAGTCCACCGTAATAAAAAAATTTCAGAGTGTGGAAAACACAATAGGAAAGATTTAATTACGATTTTAAAAAATTGAATATAAAAAACAAGAAATCAAATTTATTTTGAATAATTTTAAAAAATAAAAGTAAATGAAAATTCTAAAACTATCTAGTTGTACACTAGTTTGTATCCAAGTGATGTAAATGCTATAAATCTAGAGTTCACTTGCTAAGAATTGCTAATATGAATTCGAGAATAGTTGTAATTATGAATAATTATTAACTTAATTATATCTTAATTCTCCCTAGACCTATTAAGATTGAACCTAAATTAATAATAATTATCCGCCAACCTCTCAATTATTAACTAAGTATATTAAGGTTTATGAATAATTGCAATAATATCACAAATAACTATAATTTATGTTTATTCTTAATTATCTTTGTTTAAATTCCTAGTGCACAGTTTGTGCTTCTCCTGCAAGTGCTTTGCACAACCCCTAACACTATTTTTATGATAACCAATTACAAAAACATCAATATAATTAGAAAAAATAAATTATAACATCAATTAAGCGAAACAAAGAAAACATAAAAGTCGATCCCTAGTTAGGTTACAACCTTCACTCTAATTAGGGATTTAGTTATTTATAATAGAATTTAAAATAATTGATTTAATTAAAAATATTCTTAAGAAAAATAGAAGATGAAAATAATTGGTTTAGTTTCTTTAGTTTGCAATCATCCCCTTTTAGGATTTAAAAACATCCTTTCATAAAACTTTAATCGAATCAAATTAAGTTAACTTCTATTATTAATAAAATTTTTGTTTTTTTCCCTTTCTAAATCTAAAAGCAGTCCTGAGCAGGACATATTGATTTTGGCACCTAATTTTAATTCAACTCAGCTTGACAATGATTCTAACATAAGTTGTAAGTGTTAATTGTACGTAAATCATAAAATAAAGCATGGGTTTAATAGTAACATCTTTTAAGCATTTATGCAAATATTAAGTAAACTAATGCATTAAATACTAACTTTTAGTGGCCAATTGATGAAAATTAATACTAATTTTGTAATATTTTCAAGAAAATCAAAATTTCCGAAGTTCTTCTAGCTTGGGCGAAAGTAGAGAGAGAGAGAGCAAAAATTAAAATTTTTAATTTTTAACAAATTCACTTAAAAATAAAAAATTAGCCTTATTTATATTTTTCACTCATTTACTAAAATATCCTTAATTTTTTAGTTAAAGACCAATGAGTCCTAAAATTTTTTCAACAAACTTTCTAATGGTAAATATAAAATATCACTTAGGCTTTCAAACTTTAAAAATTATAAATTAATCCCAAATTTAGTCAAATATATTTTAATTTTATTTATATTTTAAAATATTTATAAAATATTATAACTTGTTTTAAGTTATAATTGAGTCATCAATTTAAGCTTTCAATTCATTAAATTATTTAATGCATAAAATTTTTACGATTTTTTTGGCCAAATAATATTTTTAAGATTGTTAACTCTTTTATGAATATTATTTACTCACTTTAATAATAAGGATAATCTAAAATTTATATTGTGACCCCTCAAATTTACTATAATATTAGTCGTGAGCAAAAATCAGTTTCATCGATTTTATTTTGAACTATTCAAATGCTTAACACTATGGTTAAGATTTAGTAATGTGCTATAATCTCTAAATTATAATAAAGTAAATTTTTATTTAATTTTTTATATTTAATTATAGATTTTGTGTGAATAATCTTCTTTTATTTATCTAATCCTAAATAAATTAGGCTCATGAATATTAAAATCGTAAATTTAATTATATTCGAATAATTAATCAATACGAGTTAAGCTTGTCATTACAAACTCTTTGTATAACATTACACTTTGATCAAAGATTTTATTTTTTAGCTATTTACTAATATCTGACTAAAAACTCGAATATAGATTGAGTCAACAGTACTTTAAAGTCACCTATACCGACTCAACAGATTTTATCTGATAATTATTTACTTTTTAATATAAATAACTATTAACATTGTCCAAAATTTGAACGTAAAAATAGAGTGATAATCTATTCAAATAATGGTGAGATAGTTTACCTAAAAATTAAATTTTAAGTTTGGGGGATTGATTAAGTATAGGAAAGGTATTAAGTACCCTATAACTTTCGTTAAAAAAACAGTTATAAAAAATATAATAACATTAAATTTTATTTTTTTTTAAATTTATCCTTATTAACAAATTTTACTAAGAGAAAAGAAAATATTAAAAATATTCTGCCATCTTAATTTTTCTAAAAAATATTGAACTAAAAGAAGGGAGAACATTAAAAATATTTCGTCGTCTTAGTTTTTTTATTAATTAAAAATTTTAATTAAGAGAAAGGAGAATATTAAAAATATTCTGCCATCCTAATTAATTTTTTTATCTTTATTTTTTTAATTTTACTTTACTCTTATTTTCATTTATCATTTTACTAAGAAAAGAGAGAATATTAAAAATATTTTATCATCTTAATTTTTTTCTAATTAAAAATTTTAACCAAGAGAAGAAAAAATATCAAAAATATTTTGTCTTCTTGGTTAACTATTTTAGGCCTTATTAACTAATAAATAATAAAAGAATGTTATAAATTTTTATTTCATATAAAAAATATAAGTACAACAACTAATTAACATGATATTAAATAATATGTATAACTTAAATAAAAATAAAATAAGTACTAAATATTTACAAGATTTAAATTTAAATATTATAAATAAAAAATAACATAACTTAAAGAACAAATAGGAATAAAATACCCCACTAACATAAATTTAAATAATATAAAAAAATATCTTTACTTTAAATTAAAGAACAAATAAGGGCGAAATACCTCACTAACGTACGTAAAAATATTGCATAAATTTAAATAATATAAAAAACACAACTTCCTTACTTTAAATTAAAGAACAAATAGGGGTGAAATATCCAATTAATGTGTGTAAAAATAAATTACGTAAATTTAAATAATATAAGAAATAAAATATCTTCACTTTAAATTAAAGAACAAAGAGGGGCAAAATACTCTATTAACGTACGTAAAAGTAAATTGTATAATTAAATAGCATAGGAAACATAATATTTTTACTTTAAATTAGAGAAGAAATAGGGGCAAAGTACCCCACTAACATGGGTAAAAGTAAATCGCATAAATTTAAATAACATAAAAAATATAATATCTCTATTTTGAATTAAAAAAAAAAGAGTAAAATATTCTACTAACATGTATAAAAGTAAATTGTATAAATTTAAATAATCAAAAAAATAAAATATCTCACTTTAAATTAAAAAATAATTAAGGGCAAAATGCCCCATTAATGTGCGTTAAAATAAATTACATAAATTTAAATAACATAAAAAACAAAATATTTTTACTTTAAATTAAAAATCAAATAAGGATAAAATATCCCACTAACATGAGTAAAAGTAAATTACATAAATTTAAATAACATAAAGAACATAATATCTTCACTTTAAATTAAAGAATAAATAGAGACGAAATATTTTATTGTGTACACAAAAGTAAATTACATAAATTTAGATAATATAGACTACACAATATCCTTACTTTAAATTAAAGAAAAAATAGGATAAAATACCACATTTAAACAAATATATAAATAGATAAAATATATAACGAAGCCAAACTATATTAAAGTAAAAACAAAGAGATAGAAGATTTAAACAATATAACATTAAATAGTATATAATTAAATAAAATTTAACATATTATTACTATTAAAAAAAGATTACATATGTGAAGAGATAAAAGAGAAAAGTCTAACTTTTCTTTCCTTCCTTTCTTTCTTTTCTTTCTTACCTTTTTTACTTTCAATGTTTTTCTTATACTTTCTCTCACTTTCCTTACACTTTCTCTTACTTCTAACTTATTTTCTATAAAGCAAAATAGTTTAGTATTTATAGGCAAAATTTGGAGACTAATTATCAATAATGGTACCAAGTGGTTTATATATTAAATAAATTTATTAATAATTGTGATTAATTATACATAACCTTGAAAAATTTGCTGAAATCATGCACCTAATATTGACTTAAAATTTTAGCACTGAATTTCTTAAAATTTGCCTACCTGTTGAAAAAGAAATTTTAAAACTTGGTCTCACTTTTCATAAATATAAAGTACATATTTAAACTCTAAGTATTTTGAAAGATACGATCCAAATACTAAGGATAGATTGGGTTGGACTGTTACTACAAATGGGCTTATTTAATGGCTTTAGAAATGTAATTTATAGTTCAAATTAATAATTGGTTCAAATATAAAAGTTTTAGCCTATTAAATTAGCTTTTCATAGCTACCTATGTTAGGTAAATTCAAAATTTTTATCAAAAGTTATAGGTAAAATATTGAACAAGATTGGGTTAGGCTAGAACAACGAATAGGCTTGTGAAATGACTTCAAAAATATAACTTAGAGTTTAAATTGATAGTTAGTCAAAATATAAAAATTTTAGCTCAATGAGTTAAATTTTTATAAGATCAAGAATCATATTAATAACTGTTTTAATTGAAAAGTTATGTCATTTTTACAAATCCTACATCAAGAGAGAAATTAAATAGTAATTAATAACAAAGTTAATTTTAAATCTAAAATTACAAATATACTTAAATTATAATATTTTATATACTAAGAGTGTAATAAATTTAACTTTACAAAATATACACTTTTAAATACTAATAATGACTCGCAACTAGCTTATTATTAAAAATAACAATCTTTAGTAATAATTTAAAGTAAAAATTCACAAACAAAACACTATTATTCTACTTCTCTTTGATAATTTTTAATTAATAAATTCTTCAATAAAAAAATTTTAAAACACAAACCACAAAATTCTTTAGATAAAAAATTTATAAACATTCTTTAGTGTACAAAGGAACACATTAATTATAGGGCTTATTCAGCTAAAATTATTCTTATTATTTCATTAGAATTAATATTCTTTAAGCTTTAAAATTTGCATCTTTAATTTAACTTATCAAACAATGACTCTTAAACCAGTTGGCCTTAGGGCATTAGGTGTTAAGACATATTTTTGAGTTTTCTCAAATTATAAATGCCTATTATCACTATTTTTAAAATACAAGAATTGTTCTATATAGTTAAGAATATCATTAAGGTACAACTCATCTCTAACCCTTACTAATAATATTTGTATTAAAATTTTTTTCTTTCAAATACAAGTCTTATTTTATATAACTAAGTATGCTATTAGGGTAATGCTCATCCCTATTTCTTATCAATAATACTTGTATTTAAAAAGGGATTTAGCATGTCATACATACAAGGATCGTTCCATTGGTTAGCTAATGTAAACTTTTTCTTTTTTTCTTAAGCAATCAAAGGGTCATGTAATTTTATCAACATAAACTTAAACATTTACCATTTTATCTCTAATTAGAATCAACAAGTAGTCTCCCACTTGCCTCTAAAGGTGCCCATACACCGAATCGCTAAAAATGATTCCAATTATTCAAATTGGAGCCTTAGAACATATATGACTTCACTAAGCCGTCTTTCTTATTTTTTACACTTAGAATATAATCAGAACACTTCTTAGAAGACAAGAGAATCATGAAAATACTTTTCAACCCCATGCCTTCCCTTGCTTTCTTTAATTTTCTTTATTTTCTTATGAAAAAGCTTATAACTCAAAGCTTAACGTTTTTTTTTTCTTTTCCAACTATAGTATTTGGTTAAAGAAGGAAAAAGATGAAACAATTTCACTTGCCTTCCTTATTTTCTATGTGTATTCCACTTATAAAACATATCAATTTCTCAATTAATCTATTTAATAAAAATAAAAATTAATAAAACAAGGAATACACATGTTAACCTATTATCAATGGATTCCAAAATTAAATTTAATATTCATTAATCTATATTAAAGGATAATGACTAATATAAATCAAATTAATATTAATAAAATAATATATATATAAGTTTGACTTTTTTAAACTTAATATAATATTAGATATATTTTTTTTTAATTAGTTAATTGAAATAAATAGTTAATTCTAACCATTCATTCATTTTGCAATGGATGGACAAGATTAAAGAAAAATATAATATATAGCAAAATCATATTATGTCATTTGTCATACAAGGATTCAATGTAATCAAATAACACTTATTCAATTACAAATAAATAAATAATTTTATTTATTAATTCTAATATATCATAATATATATTTTTTAAGTCTTCATATATCAATAAATCATATTTATGATATATTAAATTATTAAAATATTTTTCAAACATAAGGGTGCTAGCGTATCATTGTCGAGAAATCTAATTTTTATATTAAAGAATTAAAATATTATTCGATTAACATATTGAATCGTATTTATTTTCATCATTACAAAAATATTATAATCATTATCAATAATTATCGGCTATTGTGTGTGACTACCTAGATTCACTATGAGTTGGATATGAGTATATACGAACCTTTTACATCACTTCGATATAATTCATTATACCAAAAATTCTCAATGATTATGAGTGACCTCTAGTAAGATGTCATGGCTCCTAAATATAAAGAATGATGATTTTATATAAATCCATATAGTCGTAGGTTTATATAGTAAAGTCCCTCTATTATCGACTCCTGATTAAATACGAGTCATAGAATCGTCAAACTCTTAACTCAATTATAAGATCAAAAACTTATATTATATACAAGATTCACTTATTTGCAAAATTTATTTTTGAATATGTGTACTTTACTCAAAAATTTAATCTCATGCATGACAATCATACCTCTCAATCTTAAATATCTAAGATAATAGATTCCATCTTGATCATTATCTATCCTTATACAACAAGAACACATTGCCATTAAATTTTTTTTATCAAGTGTGGCTAGCTCGATGTGATATACATAAGTGAACAATATACCTTAGTATAGAGGGCAACCATTATATCTCAAGTCAAAGGACTAGTGGTATATTAGTATGTTTTTATGACACATCATTGACTGTGAATAATCACCTATGTGATTTGTCGCATTTGGTCATATTCAATAATATATTCTTAAATATATTATCCTTATTTATGCTTTTGTGACATGAGACTCGTCATCTAGCTATTAGTATTAAATACTAATTAGTGACAATAATAAAACATACTAGTCATGTAATGTCATTGTCTTTAATAATATCACCTTAATTGTAAACTTATTTAAATGTATTTAAATCACAGACTTTGTTCTTATATCTATAACTTATTATAGATAGAGTCTTAACACATAATATATCACATGATCTCATTTTGTATTAATCATAAAAGTATAAAATTAGCACCTGAACATATAAAAATGATATAAATGCATTAGTTAATTGTAAACCAATTTACAACAAATTATGAAATACATATATATACAATAAGGAAAAATTCTTAAATTATATAACAAGATTAGTTCTAGGGTATATCTCCAATAAACTCCCATTTGCATTAGACCTAATTACTATAGTATTCCATGCTTATTTTTATAAGATGGTGATTTAGTTAGTGTTATATCATAGGCTTAATTAGTAGGTTCGCCACACTATCTGCTATGGATTATTTTGCATGATCATCTATTTATCATTAATAAACTCTCTAATCAAGTGATATTTATGCTGAATATGCTTAAACTTCTGGTGAGACCATGGTTCTTTAGCTTATGTGATAACACTAGTATTATTACAGTACAATAATATAGGATCATTTATTGAAGGGACCACTTTGAGTTCACACTCGAACTTATAAATCTAGAAAAACCTCTTTTGCAGCTTTAAAAGTAGCGACATATTCAGCTTCTATAGTGAAATCAACTGCTGTAATTTATTTAAAACTCTTCCAACTAACAGCACCTTTATTATAGATAAAAAAACAAATAAATACATAGACTTTCTATTATCTACATTTAATTAAAAATTTAAATTTATATAATCTTTGATTTTAACTCATCTTTATCATAAGTTAACATTAAATTTTCAATTCTTCTTAAGTACTTAAGGATTCTTTTGACAACAGTCTAATGTTATTCTTTAGAATTTGCCTAATATCTACTCGTAAAGCTTATAGCATATGCTATATCAGGTCTTATATAGAGCATAACATACATACGATTATCTATTATTAAGACATTGTTGACGTTATCCAAATTTTAAATGCAAAAATAGAGTCGCCATCTATCTAAATAATAGTGGGATAGATCACCTAAAAAAAATTAGATTCTAAGTCCGGGGGGTTGATTAAGTGTAGGGAAGGTGTT
>JAWDEX010000001.1:997406-1025447 GCA_035221805.1 Trichilia hirta | reverse complement strand
TATATACATATATATTAAGTACAAATAAAAATTTTTATAAATATTTTAATTTTTAATATTAACTTTTATATTATAAAAAATTAAAAAAAAAATAAAATGAGGATGGAGATGGGGAACTCATTTTTCGCGTGGAATTTCTCATCTTCACCTATTAAAGTTATTGGAGAATAGGACTCAAATAAAAAAAGAGGTAGGAAACATGATAACACTCGCCACTCCCACCCTATATCATTGCCATTCGTAATTATTTATTAGTAGGTTGGCAAAATTCTTCACGGATTTAAGACCCTTTGGGGACCATCTTAAATAAAAATAACAAAAACTAATTTATCAAAAATGAGACAGATCAGTGTTTTAATAGGATGCGATTGATAGAGTATACTCATCCTGTCCCCGTCCTATCTATCTATCTATATAAATAAAATAACAAGTATGAGTAAATTTTTTTTATAATAAATAATTAATATTTTTATTTATAATATTTTAAATTTTACAAAATAAAAAGAAAAATCTTAAATTCCTGAATTTAGTAGAATGTTATGGATACCACTTGATTAATTGGCGGTTAACATAACTTTAAAAAAAAAAAAAAAAAAAAAAAAAAAAAAAAAAAAAAAGGAAGAAGGCACTACTGGCTATCCTTAATCCAATCCCAACTTTGTCTTATTACGGGGCCACGATGGTTCCTTCAAAGCCCCGATCACTAAGGATTTTGTGATTCCTAGATCCACAGTTGCCCATTAACCACGAGTGCATGAGATTTCAACTATTATAAATCTGATGCCCTTTATACCTAGCCAAATATTCAGCTCAAAATGCCAAATAATTTTTTTTTAATCAAAGCCTAGGGAAAGGCAAATAAATTAACCCAAATAATTAAGTTGGATGAACTCTCTTATTTATTAATCCATAAATATTACCCATTTCCTAGTTGTTGTTTTTTTCAAAGACTCGCTTAAAGCTTACTGGGTAAAATATGTAACAATTTCACGGTAGGGTTACCAAAGTCGAAATCAAAGAAAATAGTTTAAGTATTAATTTGAAGAGAGGTGAAAAAAGAAGTTGCATAGTATTTTCCTTAGATTTGGGACCCTTAAGTTTTAAAGTGAACAACGATACGGTCAACTCATTTTAAAGAAGTTCTATAGAGAGGTAATAGATTCCTAAATCAGAGGAACTGCCTAACTTGAAAGTTGAAATCGGTACGCAATCAACTTCTCCTTCATATTCCATCGCCCCGCAAGTCACGGAAGAAAAATAGACCAAATAATCAATTTATTTTCAAATTTGAAACTGATTAATTAATTAATTAATTAATTAATTAATCCCATTAATTGACTGCCTACTCTATTCTTCGATCTTCGTCGCCTGAGAAGCCCGAAACTAGATGGAAATTGAATAATATTCTTTTCTATTCAATGTTGACAAGTATTATTGTAAGATCAAAAGTCGATTTTCGTAACGAATACTTAATGTCGTGTGCAATGTTCTTGGCAACTATTCGACACAATTGACGGGCAGAGAGGGATATCTCGTATGAAGACTTGGAATGAAAAATATGGAGTCCTAATGAATTGAGCACAAAATCTTCTTTGGTTCAAATTCGAAAGAGAGAAAATATTTTATAGTTCGTTTTAAGTCTTGTGATTTGAATATAAATACAGAAAATTATGAGAAAAAAAAAAAAAAAAAAAAAAAAAAAAAAAAAGGTGTATCTTTTACATATACAGAAAACGGATTCTCAAAAAGGGGCAATATCATGCTAACTTGTGTATGAATTATTTTTGAGGGCTCGAAGAATACAAAGTTTTTAATGGTAGTCTTCAAAAAAAGAAACATTTAACCAAAATTAAATAAATATAAAAGATACTATTTTATAATTGAGAGCTAAAATTAATTGGAATATTTTTCATTATAACACAACAATAGATAAATATATCAATAGTATATATATTTTGAAAAAGGATAGAGAAATTAATAATTAAAATATTATTGGATGGTTGTATTATCATAAGTATACAATATTTTTTTTAATGAAACGCATGCGTTAGTGTTATAATTCACATTGCTACAATGTTTATTTATGGAATAAAATGGAGAGAAACGATAGAGGGACATTTTTATTCTTATAAAATGACACAATAAATATGTTATGTTCTCTGTAATATCCTCGAATACTTAAAAATCATATATTTCGAGGTAAGGCGATATTGATGTGACTTTCCTTTCGAATGGGAATGGAATGGGTCATTAGGATTTTAGCTCGTGACGCAGTTGATTGTTGAAACGAATGGCAATAGTAATTAGGAGTTCATGCCGACATCATGCTGCTACAACATGGATTAATTTCAACAATTTAAACCATAATAACTAATATATATTACAAATATGTCATTTCGTCCATTCTACTTATTAATTGAAAGATCGACGTTGAGGAACAAAAAGTGAGTGCACAGCTCAAGCAATGAATGAGAAAAGTTATGTACTCAAAGAGTGTGATCGAATCAAACCCTTGATTATCGGCATAATAGGTGAGACATTTGGCATGCGTTTAATGGTGCAGGATTCAAATATTCAGAAAACATTGGAACTCATTGATAATAACGGACAAAGCTTTTACTAAAATTAATTAATTAATGCATAAAATTACACGTGTCAATTAGTCGTTAAAAGTTCGTTAATACCGCACCCATGACTTGAAATCAATTCTATATCAGAGGAAATCAATTATCAAACTATGTTTCTAGTAACGATGGAAGGGTTCAGGTCTTAAAGTTCTCTCATTTATGCGTCAAACTAAAAGGGTAGTGAAGAAAGGTGATTTAAAACAATGATGAAAATAGAATTGAAAAATCATGTAAAACACGAATAGCAAGAGTGATATATTTATTCATATATTTAAGCATGCTCATGGGTCATATGGGTAATAATTGATATATCAATTAATAAAATTTTAAAATTGTACAGAACATAAGAGATTAAATTTCGTTCACAAATTTTATTATGTAATATTTTAAATAATATATGTGCATATATATTCAAACGTCATTACATCAATTTGCATACTTTAAACCGTGATTGCCGAAAATTGTGTGCAAGAAATGATAATTTAATACCCACACTCATCATGGAATTAAAAATTTTCAAATTAGGCGACTTTGGGTGGACAATATTTATTTAAAGCATTAAAGCTTTGCATACAAAAAAAAAAAAATTATGTAAATTTTTAGAAAACGGGAATTCGCCATTGATAGTGGCAGTCCTTTTGACTAGCAGTTGAATTGCTTCTTTTACAAACAACCAAACGTACCAAGAAGGGAAACTGCAAACAGCACATCTCTGTGGGTTCAAAATAATAGACCGAATCATCGCTAAAATCTAAAGAAAAAATGTTTTTTTCTGTCCATTGGTACACGTTGCAGAGTCTCTTGTTTGCGTCTTTGATTTTTAATGCTACAGGCTCATTGAAAAACAAATATATAAACCCTTACTTTCACATGAATCTTCATTATACAAATTCCTAGCGAGAGAAGAACACCTAGTATTTGAGCTAGTTTGCCACCTTTATTTTTCTTTTCCGTACTAGAACGGTGGCCATGGCTTCTGATTCTAGCTTAAAGATCTTGGCACTCTTCGTTCTTACCATTGCCGTCTGCATCGAAGGCACTCGAGGTAACTGAAATAAAGAAAGCAGATATTGATTTCGTCTTCCTCATTTCATTATTTCCTCATATTGTACGTAATTACGAGATGATGGTCTTCTTGCAGGAGAAATAACATGTGAAAACCTTTACCAAGATGCGTGCGCATTTGCTGTATCAGCCTCAGGAAAACGGTGTGTGCTAGAAAAACAAGTCAAGAGGAGCGGAGAGGAAGCATACACGTGTAGAACTTCTGAAATTGAGGCGGAAAAATCAAAGAACTTGATTGAAACAAACCAGTGCATCAATTCCTGTGGCCTTGACAGAAAATCCCTCGGAATCTCATCCGACTCTCTCCTCGATACCAGCTTCACTAAAAAACTCTGCTCTGCTCAGTGCTACCAAAGCTGTCCCAACATCGTCGATCTCTACTTCAACCTCGCTGCCGGGGAAGGTACTCTATATACATCCGTTCAGGATATACATCCATTTACACCAATAGTTAGTTATACATAGCACGGTTAATCCTTTTCTTTTTTTTATGAATTCTTTTCCAGGAGTATTTCTTCCGAAATTATGTGAAACACAAGGCTCAGATTCCCGGAGAAGAATGTCCGAGATCAGAAGCACTGGTTTTGTTGCACCAGGACCAATCCAGGCTGGGAAATTCGCGGTTGCCCCAGCAGCAGCACCACCCTATAATTAACTAGCCAGCAAGATACGACTATAAATATATTATATTATATAGAAGATCTTAATATTTGTAGCAGCTCTTGAGAATAATGAATTTGCACCAAAGATCTTAGCGGCCGAGCTTCAGTGCGACATCTTCCGGTGTATGCCTGTGAGTGAACGTGAGCTGGTTGGGGTGCTGAGTTCAATAAGATTTTACTTATTAGTGTCGGGGTGCTCGTTGGGGTTCTGTCTACCTATTTATATGCGTATATTACTATGATTCATACATATGTAGTTTTACAAGGTTGTATTGTTGCCCTGTGTAATTTATTTATCTTTAATTGTTGGCTTTAATATTATTGTGAAATTTATAAAAGCATTGAAGTTCAAAGATCTTACGATAACTCCATTGTTGGTTATATGTGTGTGTGTGTGTGTGTGTAACATCATGGACATACAGATCAGGAGATGACTAATTGCATAATTATGATATTTTGGAGTTTCAAGCTATGAATTAATTCATTATGTGTCTACTCTGAAATTAATATATGGTTACTGAAATTACACAAGTTTATAATTTAATGGAAGATACAGACACATTATCTAATCCATGTTCCCGCATGGGTTTGAGATAAAATAAGATCAGAAAATTTCATCTAACACTTGGGTTATAAAGAATTTTGAAAATAATCAAAATTTTGGATTATAAGTAATTTTGAATTTTTTTTTTTTTTTAGAAAATGAAAATCACTGATACAAGGAAGAATTGAAACCAGGCTATTATACCACCCAAAATATTTTGAATAGTCTGTAATAAATCTTGTTAACACGTAATGTAACTCGCAAGAATTTTCACAAATTTTAAATAATTATATGTAGGTTATAACGCCCATTCCCTATTCACAACATAACGTTTTTAAAAGAAGCTTTTGTCTATTTTTTTATTAAAAAAATTGGTTGTGACGGCTAGTTGTTAATTCAAAGGTTCTACCTATTGTTTAAATTAAAAAAATAAAAATTATCTATTAATTTTTTCAATTAAGAAAAAAAAGAAATTGCCTGTAATTTCTAGTAATTATGTAAGGATGGGCACAAACCAACTAAAAGATTATGGGAATTTCTGGGAGTCTACAGTCCACAGGCTAATAGCAGATATTACTGCATGCATGATGATCAACTAGGGCGGCTTCAAGGAAAAATTGATAATTTCGGATGCTTAGTCAAAATTTAAATTTGAACTTTTAATTAAATAAAATTAAAAATATTAATTTTTTATCTAATTTATATTTGTATACAAACAGTATACTTTCATTAAATATTCTAGCTATTTTTGTTTCATATTCAATTAAAACTATATTTTTTATCGGACAAAAAATTATCTAGAGCTCATTTCTTTTTGATATAATATTTTTCTTCTTCTTCTTTAAGTTTTTTAAATCTAAATGCACACGTTAATTTTAAAGATGTGAAATAAAATAAATAATATTTTTGTGGGTTTTCTAAGTCGGGCGCTTGACAACAACACTTCATGCAGACTATCCTGCCCCTAAATACGATCTGTAGAAGCTGGCCCGATGGTGGCAATATAAGGCTGCAATTTCTTCTTCTTCTCATTGCAGTCATATTCACCGATTAATTATATACCTAAAATTTATTAGTTGGTCTATCAAATAATCAAATTGAAATCGGTTGACTGGTGTCAATTTGGTGGAGCCAACGTATGCAAGTGGGTTTCTTATTTGATGTCATAAATTATATTAAAAAAAATAATCTCATATATTGCATTCAACCAGTTTATTCAAAATTTTATATGAATAAGGGATCAATACCAATATACATTTTTATATAAATTAATATAATAATTTATATTATTATCATATTTTTTTTATTATTATATTAATTTGTACCAATGATGTGTTTATATAAAAATTTCTATACATAACAATACTTTAATATATTTTTTCACTTTTTTGTCTGTTGTAATTTATATAATTCAAATATTATTAAAAATTAATTAACAGTCTATAATTTTGGGATCTATTCGTAATTTTTGGCTTTCTCCCTTTTCTAAAATATATTTGATACAAAATAAATAATAATAATAATAATTTTAAATTCAAAAAATTATAAATGCAACTTTGAATCTAAAAGGAAATTGCTCTTATATAGGTGCAGTATTAAAAATGGGTTTATTTTTCTTCAATTTCATTTTTATCTATATTATTTTATAATATTGGAATGAATTTTCTTTTAAAGAAAAAATTAAAACCAAATCACGTTTGAGATAAAGACATTTATTTATCTTATTAATTTGTTACGATGGAAAATGCCACGTATCAAAGACAAGTCTCCTGTCTTCTTCCAAGAAAAGAGAATGTCTAATAATAAATTCAATTTAACTTTTTATTTGGTTCTTTATTAGCATTGTGATATTATAGTTATTGTCAAACCATAACTTTAAATACTAAATATTAATATAAAATATATAAATTTTATTAAAATTTAACAATATCAAATATTTTTTTAATTTTATATTTAAAATATAGCAATAGCATTATAATTTTAAAAGCAATGATAGGAATCACAAGTTATATCTCAATTTTCGAATCTTAATTAAGGAGATAGTTAAGTTGGTAATGTCAGATTACTTTATCATTAAAATTTTATGAAAAATAAAAATTTTAAATAATATTAAAAAAATTTTAAATTTATGACTCTTTAATAAAAAAGTTATGTGATGCTTTCATCTCAATTGTCACAGTATTTATGATACAAAAATTATTATACAATTTAAAATTTTTAACATTAGTTCAAATTTAAACCAAGTTTTAATATTAACTTACTTTTTTTAAAAGTTCAATTTTTGCTGTATTTCTCTCTTAATTTATTTTTATAAAATTTATTTATTAAAATAATTACACAATTTTTACTGAAAATTATTTATAATAACCAAATATTTAATATATTTTTTTATTAAAAGTACTACTTTAAAAAAATCATATTTATAAAATTTCTATTTTCCAAACTTTACTTAAAAAATTATAACTTGATTCTAAAAATACAAAATATGGAAAATTGAAGAAAAGGAAAGGAAAGAAACGAAATAGTTCTATGGCACTTCACAGTATTTCTCTCTTTTCTCTCAAAATTATTTCTCGCAAACCAGCTTCTCAAAATTCAGCAGAAGCACTTCTGTTACCTGAATTTAGATCCTTCATTTGCTGGAATTTTATTCGTGCATATAGATTGCATAGCCTATGCATCAGAATTGATATTCATAGAATTTCCAGGAAGAATTAATCTGAATATATGTTCTAAAATTGTTGCATTTGTATCTTCCTCAATCTTCTGGGCTAATATATCAATGCTATTTGCTTCAGACTAGACTAGTTCTCAGTCCCACCTTGCTATATTGAGTCGACGAGATGCTATAATTCTTTCTTACAAGATAATTTTGTAACCTACTATGGATAAGTGGGGAAGGAGAAGAATAGAAAAGAAACCGGAGAGGAAAGATGAGAGAGAGAGAGAGAGAGTGTGTGTCTTTCAATTTAAATTAACGGTTGCCCCCATAATAATTAATTTAATGAAATATGGGTAAAAAAAAAAATTAAAAATTCTAATGCTGGTCCCTGATATTTTTAAATTTGGTTTCCAAAACTAGATCCATGTCGTTAAAATATTTTATAATTAGAGGTTAAAAATTCTAATGCAGGTCCAGTATAACATAAAGATCTTGACAGTGTTGGCTCTTCAATTGCCATCTGCGTCCTAGGAATTCTAGGTAACTGAAATAAGGGAGATGATAGCGATTTCGGCATTTTGACTATTTATTTGTCATATTGTGTTCTGACTTGAGGATGGGCTTCTCGCAGAAGAAATAATATGTGAAAACCTTTACCAGGATGCATGGGCATTTGCTGTATCAACCTCAGGTGAACGCTGTGTGCTAACATAACAAGTCAAGAGGAGTGGAGAGGAAGACTAGTGCATCAAATAGTGGATTGAAAGAGACCAGTGTGTCCTTGAACTAAAATCCCTTGGAATATCATCCGACTCTCTCCTCGAGTCTAGCTTCACTGAAAAATTCTGCTCTGCTCATTGCTACCAAGGCTGTCCCAACATCGTCGAACTCATACCTCAAACTTGCTGATGATGAAAGTACTGTATACATCCTTCCAGGATATAGTTGTATTCAATGAGTGCAGTCGTAATGATCTATATCACTAACTTCAATTTCAATTCGGTTATATATAGAAAGCTTGACATTTTTCATGAATTCTTTTCCAGGAGTGTTTCTTATGAAATTATGTGTAGCACAAACGTTTAATTCACTGATCAGAAGAATAACTGAGATCAGAAACTTTGATTTAGTAGCACCAGAACCAATCCAACCTGAAAAATTTATAGATGCACAAATGGATGCCCCAGTTCCTTTCTAATTAACTATCTAGGACGCTATATATAAAGACATTGTTTACAAAGATCTTATTTAGCATATGTAGTAACACTTGAGAATACTGAAATTGCACTAAATTAAGATCTTAGTGGCCTTTTTGGTGTATGCATGCA
This sequence comes from Trichilia hirta, assembly GCA_035221805.1. Lineage (NCBI taxonomy): Eukaryota > Viridiplantae > Streptophyta > Magnoliopsida > Sapindales > Meliaceae > Trichilia > Trichilia hirta. Next base: position 1,016,559 of record JAWDEX010000001.1, on the reverse strand, counting down.
AGTGATCATTGTACCCATCAACAAGATTTTGCTCAGAAGCGATGCTATCTACCCATATGTATATATGTATGTATGTACTTTGATCCATACATTATGATTTACAACCTTGTAGTGTTGCCCAGTGCTTTTATTTGTCTTTGTTTGCTTTAATGTTGTTGTCAAATTTGTAAAAGCAATATTGAATTCTACTGATTTTATATATGCCGACTCCATTATCGATTTTATTTTATATTTTACATCATAGAGATACACACGGGAGGTGATTAATTATGAAATTTTGGAGTATAAGTGACGTATTAACTCATTTTGTTCCTATTCTGAAATGAATATTGTATTGAGCTAGCACTTAGTAACCGGTTAAGAAGATACTTCAACATGGAGGGCTGAGGTTACTTTACCCATGGTTCCTATGCTAAATATAATCTCTGTAAGTAATCAAAAGAAATAAATGAAAATAAAGCATACACACAAAGATATATGTAGTTAGTTTTCGAGTCCATAGGTAGAGAAATCACAAAATATTCACTATATCAATAAGGGATTACAACTTATAAAGTGATTCACTATAAGAAAAATATTTGTTCGAACCTAATTTTAATTTGTAATATAGGTCAAGTTCAAACTAGTAAAATATATGAGGAGAAGAAAATTAAAGTAAAAAAATTATTTTCATGTATACAAAATGATTCGAACCAATAAGTTATAAAGGTGGTATTATGTTACAACCAATATATTGAACCCAATTTTCGTACATTAGCTCAAAATTTAACCCAAACAATTTTATTTTACTAAAATTATGGCTTATATACAAAGACAGTTTTTATTAGATTGAAAAATTACTCAAAATAAAATATTAATTTTTAAGATGAGACGTAAGTATAGTTAATTTTTGTGGGCTTTCTTAGAAGTTGGGCCCCTGTCCATTGTGCTTCAGGTGAAGCCAGCCCAATGGTAATATGGTAGGGCTGTTTTCTAGATGGCGGTAAGAGGGTAAGAAGTAGGACTATTCAAAATATTTGAATTTTTAAGGTGATGATTCAGATTTGAAAATTTTATACTCAAAAAATTGTTACCCTACCAAATTTGAACTAGAAAATTCAAATTCGGTTTTAATTGAACCAAGTACTGGTTCGATAAAAAAGAAAAATAGATCCCGATTCGATTTCAGCTTAAATTTATTTATATATATTTATTTTATTTAATAACATATATTTTAATTATAATTAAATAAAATAAACACTTATAAAAAATTTTAATCTAAAATTAAATTTTAATTATTATTATTTTTTAAATAAATATATTAATAAATACTAAAATTAAAGAGCACATTAACCTAAATTCACACTATACTAAATATTAAATATGCACAAATTTTAATTTGCACCATATTTAATGATAATTTCATGAGTATAAATTTATCAATTAATACAAATTTTAATATACAAAGTTTAAAAGCAATTTTCACTTAGAATTTTAAAATAATAATAGAATTTATTATGGTTTATTTAGATACAATTAAATCTATAAAAAAATAATTTTTAATATTAAAAGTTAAAAAAATATTTATTACTTATTATTAATTTCTTATGTGTGTGTGCACGCGTGCGCGCGTGTGTGTATACACATATATATTTGGTTCTTTGAAATTAAAAAGTATATTAATTATTTAATTTTAAATTTATTTATATTTATAAGGATAATTTTATTATTTAATTAATTATTATTTAGATTTATATATTTATTTATTTTGTATGGTTATTTTTATTTTTAAAATTATTTTGGTAGTTTTAATTTTTAAATTAAAATATAAAATTTTTAAAATTTATTTAAAAAAAGAATAAATTGTAAGAATTATAAAATTTTAATTTTAAAACGGATACGATTTTAAATTGGTTACCAATCTTATTTAAATTGGAGATCGAAAAATAGATTTTCTGTTTAAATTAAACTGAATCTGAATGAAAAAAATTCAAATCCCATTTTAATCGGATTGAATACCAATGCGGCTGAAAAAAAACTGAGACTCGATTTGACTTCAGTCGCGGGTCGCGTTGATTTAACATTAAGGGTAAATAAAATTGCTAATTCCTCTAGATTAAGATTGAACCTAAATGGACCTTTCTTATTTCTGAATCCACCGCAGCCCCTTGTAGATAATAAGATATGGGCTGTGATCAAGATACAAGTGGAGATTGAAGAGGTTTCAGAATCAATGCCGAGCAAAACCCAACTTCCAAAGCCCACAAAGCATAAAGCCCAGTCTCCCATCACCCGCACACTGGTAACTCATCCACGACGGCGGCAGACGGTGCAGCCGCCAAAATTGATCAACAGTCCTTAAAAAAAGGTTGGTGCTTTCAACTCGCTTTGTCCCTATTACCTTGACTCTAATAGAGTTTAACCTACTGTCTTTGCTTTGCAAAAAAGGGAGAAACCATTTTCAAATTTACATTTAAAAAGAGCACGAGTACTTTCCCATTTCGTCGATTTACAAAAAGAACTTTCACTTGGGTCCAAACTCACATGCCCTTGAAACCCATTCGATAATCCTCCATATTTTGACCAAAATCAAGAAATTTTAATTCTGTGGATTCGATTTTGAGAGGTATTCTCGTTTCTCGTTCCGTTGATTTAACTTCCACGTTGTTCGAAGTTATCTTGTATTCGTATAGGATGTGTGATTTTTCGCCTGGTGTTTCTGATTCATTTTTTAGGACTATGCTCATATGAAGAAGTTCAGGAACGCAGACGGACACGTTTTGTTAAACCAGAAATTATTGAGTTGAGTCTTGCAATGAGTGTCCTAGCTCATTGCTTGATTTAAATAGAGCCGATATTGCTTTGGGATTCTATCAGGAAATGCAGAAATATAGGATTTCACCAAATACTTACTCTAATTATGGTTATAGGAGCTTTCTGTTAGTTCGGAAAACTTGAAAAGGGGGTTGAAGTGCTTAAGCAAACGGATAGTGTGGGTTTACAGATAACAATTCTACATCTACTGATACACCACCCAGAATAAAAAATGGAAAAAATACTACTCATTTGTTTCATTCTGGAAAGGAATACAAGTAGTGGCTATCACCTTTAAATTCTCCTTTCTCCTAGAAGTCATTCTGTATTTCTCCGTCATATCAAGATCCCGAAGTCTCATCCCATATGGAAGTTTGAAATCAAAGTGGTATAACAATTGAGCAAGCCCAAGTTCAATAACGGTAGTAGCAAATGATATTCCTGGACAAATTCTCTTTCCTCCTCCAAATGGAAGCAATTGATAATGATTCCCTTTAAAATCAACGGAAGAACCTTCAAACCGCTCCGGTTGAAAGCTTTCAGGATCATTCCAGACTTTTGGATCTCTTCCTATTGCATAATTGTTAACGACGATTTTTGCCTTAGCTGGTATTGTATATCCACTAATTTCAGATCTTTCTGTTGCTACTCTTGTGTTCAAAGGAGCCGGAGGATGTAATCTGAAAGTTTCCTTGATAATAGATTTTAGATAATGTAATTTTTGAATGTCTGTTTCTTCAATCTTGGCCTTTCCTTTGCATACTCCTCGTATTTCTTCCTTTGCTTTCTCCATTACTCTTGGGTTTTTAAGCAACTCTGACATTGCCCATTCCATTGATGTTGCTGAAGTCTCACTCGCTGCAAAGAAAATGTCTTGAATCACAGCTTTCACTTGCATAATCGTCAGACAAAATTTATCGTCATTACACTCTGCAATTCTCAGAAGTGTTTCCAGCAGTTCTTCGTTATCAGCTCCAATATTATCATTCTTCTTATGTTCAGCAATAATATCTTCCAGAATCCTGTCCATCTCCTCGTGAACTTTTAATACTCTAGCATTCATCCCAGTTATGAAACGTAGAAATTTAAGCGAAGGGTAAAAGTCGGTGATGCCAAAATCTGCGGAGAGAACTAATATTTCCTCGATCAGTGATATAAACTTATGTTTATGTCTACACTTGTAGCCAAATGCTGACCTAAAAATTACATCGATTGTCATTCTGAAAATCCTATCGCCCAGATTTATGATCCCTCCTTCATTTGAGGAAATGAATCCAACAAGATTCCTTACCTCTTCTTCTCTTATCGATCTGAATGACTGTACACGATTATTACTCAACAGCTCCAGAACAGAAACCTTCCTCAGGTTTCTCCAGTAATCGTTACATGGAGATAAAAACATGCTGGAATTATTATAAGTAATCATTTCAAGAGCATAAGTTTGAGGCCTTTGCATGAAGCTGATCTCTTTGGTCTTGAATACCTCTTCGGCTGCTTCAGGTGATGAAATGACGACAGCAACAAGCTGACCGAGATGGATTTTGACGACAGGGCCATGTTTCTTGCATATTCTCGACAGAGCATGGTGTGGTAAACCGCTTGCTGTTACCAACTGATGCAAGTTTCCTAGAACAGGAATCGGCTTTGGCCCTGGAGGAAGATTTGCTTTTCCTCTTGATTGTTTCCAGTATCGTATAACAATCAAGAAAAAGAAAAAGAGAAGGATTACAAAGGATGAAAATTGGAGTGTTGACATTCTATTCCAATAATTCTTTTCTGAATGATGCTAGTGGGAATGATATATACAGTAAGTGTGGGAACTTGTGATGTGTTTTTAGTTTTGACTAAGTTGATTAATCTTATCGCTAAGCCCTAAGGTCAGTTTTATAGCATATTTAATTTTATTGACAAATGCAAATTTCAAGAATGGGAGACGATAAAAATATGTAGTAGTTGGATATATGATGATATTTATGCCATTCAACTTTTTTTTTTATTTTAGATAAAAAAAATATTATACCCCGAATCGAATTTATAATAAATAATCAAGAATAATGCAATTTATATATAAATTAAGAGTACTGACAAAAAAAATTATAAAAATAAAATAAAATATATGAAACGACAACAACATAAGATTGTTACATTCTAATGCTTTGTATTATAAATGATATGAATGCTATTGTATTTTTTTATTGATATATAGTAAATATATATTTGCATTACGTTACTTGGATCGATAGAATGCAATTCTATTCTATTATTGAAGTATTCATTGTTCGACGACCAATGCATGCACGACAATCAATCATAGCTTTAGATAGTAAGTGGGCCTAACACATCGTCACATGATTCAACCACCCCACGTTCCTCTCCAAGGCACAAAGTTTTTTTTAATTATTATTTATAAAATTACGACAGTTTTAATATTCGTAAGAAACAATCCGGAAAAATTTAATATTAAATATATAAAATTGTGAATTTCAGACAAAAAGTAGAGTTCTTTTTTTGTTAATAAAAATTTAAAAAGATTGAATACATTTAAATGCGTAAATTAAAGTAATATATTTATTTTTTTTAAAAATTAAATATAAGTATCAAATTTTTTTAATATAAATATCAAAAATTTTTTAAAAAAGTTGGCAGAAAGGGTGTGATTAGAACACAAGTGGTTGGATTTAGATCCCAGGAAATGATTTGCAAGCCCAACTTTCGATACCCGGGAAGCAGAACGACTAAACTCCAGTTCACCATCTCGAAAAGGAAAAGCGCTAATCGCTAGACCCGCCGGTGAGTGAACGACAGACGGCGAGGAGAGCTGCAGCGAAAACAGCTGCAGTCAACAGTCTCTCGATCAAAGTTTGGTGCCTTCAACTCCCTTAGTAACAATCACCTTTATTGCAGTACAATTTCACCCGTTGTTCTGATAAAAAAGGGTAACCGGTTTCATGTCTACATTTTGTAGCAGCATGGGTAATTTCCCATTTCGTCGATTTTCAACTATGCTTAATGCGCTTGGAAAAAACTCCGCATTTGTGAACCAGCCAAGTTCTGGGAATTTAATAAAAAAGATTTGGAATCCAATTCCAATACCTCACAGAACACTCCCTCAGCCTGAAGGTCAGGACTTTGATTTTGTTAATATTGCTTACAGTCATTTGATTCACTCTGATTGGGAAAAGCTCGGTTCTTTATCTACCCATTTGACTCCTTTTAGAGTTAAGCATGTTTTGTTGAAGATTCGAAAAGATCATGTTCTTTCACTTGAGTTTTTCAATTGGGTCGAAAAGCACAAACCCAGTTCACTGACACTGGAAACTCATTCAATAATCCTCCATATTTTGACCAAAAACAGGAAATTTAAGTCTGCAAATTCGATTTTGACAGGTGTTCTTCTTTCCCATTCCGTGGATTTACCTTATAAATTGTTTGAAGCTATCTTGTATTCGTATAGGATGTGTGATTCTTCACCACGTATTTTTGATTCATTGTTTAAGACTTATGCTCATATGAAAAAGTTTAGGAATGCAACGGACACTTTTTCCCAAATGAGGAATTATGGTTTTTTGCCTACTGTTGAGTCTTGCAATAAGTTTCTGAGTTCATTGCTTCATTTAAATAGAGCTGATATTGCTTTGGGATTTTATCGAGAAATGCGGCGATGTAGGATTTCACCGAATGTTTATACTCTAAATATGGTTATGGTTGCTTTCTGTAAGGTGAAGAAGCTTGAAAAGGCCGTTGAAGTGTTTAAGGAGATGGAGCGTGTGGGAGTTAGTCCTGTGGTTGCATCTTATAATACATTGATCACTGGGCATTGTAATGAGGGTCTTTTAAATTTGGCTATGAAGCTTAAAATCTCAATGGAGAAGAATGGACTGCGGCCAGATGTGATTACTTTTAATACATTAATATGCGGTTTTTGCAAGAAAGGGATGTTACATGACGCATATAGGATATTTAGTGAGATGAAAACCATGAACGTGGCTCCTAATACGGTGACTTACAATACTTTGATAAATGGGTATGGTCAAGTCGGCAATAGTGAGATGGCTTGCAGTCTACATGACAAGATGTTGAGGAATGGAATTAAGGTTGATATATTGACTTATAATGCCTTGATACTGGGTTTATGTAAGGAGGGTAAGACAAAGAAAGCAGCTTATTTGGTTAAAGCTCTTGACAGAGATAGCTTGGTCCCAAATGCCTCAACCTATTCAGCTCTTATCACTGGGCAGTGTGTGAGGAAGAACTCGGAACGTGCCTTACAGTTGTATGAAAGTATGATAAGGAGCGGTTTCCATCTGAATAATGAAACTTTCAGCACATTGATATCTACTTTCTGTGAGAATGAGGATTTTGAAGGAGCTTCTCGAGTCTTGCGGGAAATGCTTGAAAGATGTATGGCTCCAGATTCAATTATCCTATCTACACTTTACAGTGGACTTTGCCAGTGTGGAAAAGATGAACTGGCGAAGAAGCTATTTCATGAGATGGAAACTACAGGCCTTCTTCCAGAAGGATTTGACTCAGGAAATTATTAACTTGTTCCTCCTTTTACTTTGTAAGCTTTTTTCAAGGGACATTAATATGAAGCAAGTTCCAGTAGTACAAGTGAGAAAAGTACTTTGTATCCATTGTTAATACACCCATGCCTCACTGTTGTTTTTGTTTCTTGATTAAAAATTTTACTAAGCCTAACAAGATGTAATAACGCTTATTTTTTGATCGAGTAGATGCTCTGTTTTGGAGAATTGTTGATATTTCGCTTGTTTATTTCTGGCTGTTATGCACATATGCACTTGGAGGGTTTTCTCTAATAATATATCATAGGCAGATTTTTTGTTGTGTATTTTATATCCATTGCTGCACTCATGATTTTGATTATACAATCCTCTTATATGTTATTCGTTGAATGTAGTTGTATATTTTGCTATCTGTGTTTGTTTCTAAAACCTACTTATTTCTTTCAATTTGAATTCTCTGTTTAGTTTTTGATGAAAATGTAGGTGTTCAAGTGCATATAATTCTGTTTTCTTCTACTCTAGGTTTTCTTTTTCCTCTTTGGGCTGTGTGAAATGACAAGTCGTATGTTAAATTATCTGCATTGTGGTTGTATGCATCTAGGAAGTTCATCCAGAGAGGACCTATCTTTCAATTTTGAGAGTCCTAGGCTTTATCTTTCTCAATTTAAATTCGTCATATGGGTTAGAATTTCTTTCATACTGATTGCTGCAGTACGCTAAAACTTCATCATCTGTTCACTTTTGACCAATTATATAAATTATTCTGATTCGGTTAAGTTTTGCTTCATTATCACACCTCTTTTGTAGAACTTTAAATTTTGCAAATCAAACAGAACTAATAGATCCAAATTCTTAATAGACACCACTGACACTGGCGAGCTGCAGAAATCTGGTTCATCTTCTATGAAAATGTAATTGTATTCTGTAGTTTCTTCTATGTTTTATCAGAGCTTCTAGCCGTTATTTTTGCTTCTGTTTAATGGTTTCATGGTATTATCAAGCTATTTGTTTATTTTGTTCAGTATTTTCTGCATTTCAGGTTCATTCTGTAAATGGAAGCAAGGAATTTGAATCAAAAGAATATGTGAGACATATCCACTGAGCATTATTGTTTCTTGTACACAGTCCATAATGCACCTTGATCTGTGCATTCTTTACCAGTGCTGGCCTGGATTCATTATTGCAGTGAGAAGATATTTTTGTTGAGATTGTGAAGACCTGGGATGAGGAAATGGATTCAATAAGATTCCGCTCCTACTCTCTTATTAGATTGAAATTAATTGACATGCTTGACACTTAGGAGTTTGAAGGCATGCATCCTTCAGTTCATCTCCAACATTCACCACGAGAGAAGTCAAAGGGATGGCAAAAATCTCCCATGGGTTTCGGCCTCCGCAGAGATCTACCCGAAATGGGAATAACTAAAATTAGTTGTATGAAAAGTTATGTATTATGTATTAAATTAAATTTTTATTAAATTGCATTCTATTCTATTGTAGTTAATTAAATTTTATATCAATTTATATTTTTTATCACGTTTGAGTTCTAGAAAACTAAATATCAAACATATTTTGAAAATACAAATGAGGTAAAATTAAAATTTTATGATATAATACTAATTATTTAAAACTATATATAAATATTTTTTGAATTATATTAATTTATTTATTTGTTATTTCAAATTGTCAGAATAAAAATTTAAGTTTCAGTCTTTTAAAGAAAGAGAATCAGAAAAGAGTAAAGAAAACAATAATAGTGCGGTTATATAATATTAGAATATTAATTATTGAACGACAATTATATTTCATTGTTATATTTAATATTATTTAAGATTTCAATAACATTTTTATTGATTATTATTTTAATAATATTTTGTTTGAATTAATTAATTAAATATTAACTTTTCTATTAAAGAAATTAGTGAAACGAGAAAATAAAATGGAGAAAGGGATCCATTGCTTGTATGGAGATTTTTCATACTCATTCCATTAAATTTATTGGGAAATGGGGTGAAGAATGAGCCTAACTTGTCCTAATATTTGATTCATAATACAGAACCGATGGAGACCACGTCTTAAGAAGTGTGTTCGAAGGTTTGGAAGGCACCCTAGGTTTGTTGTTTTGGCGCAAAAGAAACCCTTGCTCCCCGGCGGCTAGTACCCATGACGACCTTCTCTCAACGTTTGCCTTCGGTTGTGGTGATCCCGTTTTCGTTTTCGCGGCATTAAATCAGTTGTTTGGATGAAAGGGATTGTGTCTTAAAACTAATCACAATATAATTTATAATTATAATTTTATAAATTTTTTATAAATTTTATAATTAATAAAATAAATATTTTTTATTATATTATTTTTTGTCACATTTATAGGTATGCTTGATTTAATATTATGATAAAATACATAAAATATATATAATTTATATTAATATAATAATTTTATATTTATGAGATTATGTATTAATAATATTATTGTTAAATATTCTTAGATATAAAATTATAAATTAGGGTATTTATAATATCGAACATATTAGTATATACTATCGTTACTTTATGTATGATAGAAGGTAATTGATTTTATAAATTATTTGCATAGTAACATTAAAAAAAGTGTATTAGTACTTATTAATTTATTATGAGTTCACTGAATAGACTTTTACAATATATTTAAATGCTAATTACACTTAATTATTAATTAGACATTCGTTGTATCAGTTATTTAAGTAATTCTTAAACTTAAAATATTATAATTATCTCGTAAATAAATTATCATACTTTGATATTACACAAAATAAGTCTACATTAAGACTTGTGATAGATAATTATTAAGTATGGTAAGGCATTTATGAAAATATGTAAATATTCGAGTAAGAATTTGTCAACCTTATTATTTGAGGTAAAATGCTTTATAGAAATAATACAGATTTGACTTATGAAATTATCAGTCAGGATAATATATTGTGTCTGATTGAGAAGTGTATTCTTAATAATAATATATAATAAAATCGTTATTTATTATTTATTATACATAACATTGAATCTAAAAAAAATATTGTATAACAGAAGGATTGAATTATACAATAACTAATGAAAAACAAATTTATTAATTAAAACTTTATACTTCATTGTAATTTGGAGACCGTATTGCATGATTAGGTGTCAATATTAGTTTGAAGATATATTTAATTAATTTTATTAAAGATTAATTAAATAAAATAAATTAAAAAATTAATTTGATATATTAAGTCTTACTATATTTTACAATAAATTTATCAATTTTATAGTAAACTTATTAAGTCTTATTATAAATTATCTTAAAATTTTTTTAATTAAATTATATAATATTTGGATATATTAAGTTTAGATCAACCAATTAAGTGATTGATTGATCTAAGTTTATGTATGATACAAATGATTGTATGTCAAATTTTTTATCCTAATAAATAAAATTTTGACACGTAACATAATTTTAACTTTATATTTATATAACAAATAAAAGTTTAATATACATGAGATGTATATCAATCTTAACTACACTTTTGGCAATAATATTTTTTTTATATATTTTATTTAATTAATTATTAATTAAATTAAAAAATATTTTAAAAAAAATTATTGATTATTTTCTATTACAAAAAAGTGAAGAAAAAGAAAACAGAAAGGGTTTTGTTCTTCTTGTTGTTGTGATCTTCTCTAAGCCATGAGTTAGTCAATTTTTAATCATTTTGATCAATTCAAAGTGCAATTAGATTCTCTTAGATGTGATCTAAGTTTGTGCGTGATCAATTTCAAAAGTTGAAGTTGAATTTTTAAGTGTTGAACTATACGATTTTGTTAAAAAACCTAATTCAATTAAAAAAGTTTTAATTAAAATTTTATAAAGCAAAAGGCGAGAAAAGGATGAGTAAGGGTATAACTCGTAAAAGGAGTTTGTAATTTGGTGTTTTAAAGCTTTTAAGTATTGAACTTAAGCATAAAAGGTTTGCATATAAAAAGCATGCTTTATGAAAGTTTTAATTTATTCATATATATATATATAAGATTTAAATTTATATTTTAGAAAACTTTATATGCTATAATCTTATACTCGATTCTTCGTTCAGCTTCGTTGTAAGGTAAATATTGCTAAATCGATAAAAAAAAAAAATGATAAGCGATTTGTTTATACGTCAATTAATTTTGAAAATTTTATGATATTGATGTCTTTTGAATGCATGGAAGCATATTGAACATGAGAGTTACAGGTGCTGCTTTTCTGTTGGACTTCTGGAGAGTTGGATTTGTGTTGGCTTGGAGATTTTTGGATTTTGGTTGCATTTATGGAGAAATGATGCTGCCGAATTGTTTTGGTTTTATGGAGAATTGCAGGTGCTATTAGAATTGAGAGACGGGGGAGAAGATTATGGATGCTATCAGGGAGCAATGGGTTTATTTACTGCAACGGCCAAATTAATTTAGCAACCGTTACATGCAAAAATGAAATCCCATACTTTCTCATGCATATTTTAAAGGGGTTTCTATAAGGTGTATTACTTACATGTCAACAAAATTTTTCGTGAGATTGTTTTAATGAAAGACGAGTGTTATATTAGAGTTAGAATAGTAGGTATTTTAAGAATAACGAAATTATTGCAAGGATAAAATAGTTCAAAAAAATTAAATTCAGTTGCCATTTTGACATAATCGGAATCACCCACGTTTAAAATTTGGTATTTGCAATTTCCTAAGAGTTAAAAACGTAAAATTACTCATGTTTCAAATGAAATTGTAGTAATTGCATTCCAAATATTAACAATTTAACATTCCTTTAACGCTTCCCCAATGTTTTTGAAAGGGGTGGTATCTGTAATTATTTCCAAGTTCAGGTGAAATTGTAGTGGACTAATCTGTTCTAAGCTGAATCCATAGGGAGAAAAGGTAATAGTAGTTCTCCCCTCAAACACATGCTTCTAGTGAGACTGATTTTGGAGCCGAAACTTGATGATGGAATGCAACTTTACGCCTAACGCGGGATCACATTTGTTTGAAATCTACTGCTTATTTCATTTCTTTTAAGTGATGTTATTTTTCGTTTCCTGTTGTATTAACACTCGTTTTGCTAGCTGAATATTAAAATGCCCATCGTTTGTATTTTGGAACATTCTGACTTTTCTGGAAAAGAAAAAGAAATCTATTGCAAAGCAATTTTGTTTGCCTGCTTTTCTGTTCTTATAGAAACAAGATCAAGAGCTTGATTTCTACTGAGATTGATTATGCTTCTCAGCTTGTTTTTTTCGTTGTAGCATCAGAGAACAAGAAGAAATTTTTTTTTCTTGATTGTTTGAATTTTACGAGGTTTATTGTCGCAATTTATTGCACCCGAACTGTTGCCCAAGTGCAAAATATTCATTCCCATCGCACAATCTCACTTCTGAAAAGAAGTAAGAGTCGTGGCAATGACCTGAAGATTCTCCAAAATTTTCATTCATATCAAGGTCTTCCAGTCTCTTTCCATACGGAAGTTTAAAGTCGAAATGGTACATCATTTGAGCAAGTCCAAATTCAATATTTGCAATAGCAAATGATATTCCTGGTCAAATCCTCCTTCATCCACCAAATGGAATCGACTCAAAGTCATTTCCTTTAAAGTCAAATGGAAGAACCTTCAAATCTCTCTGGTTGGAAGCAACCCGGATCCTTCCAGATTGTTGGATCTCTCCCTGTTGCATGAAAATTAATAAGGATTTTGGCCTTGGCTGGCATTGCATATCCGCCAATCTCACAGGTTTCCCTTGCTTCTCTCGGGGTAAAAGGAGCGTGTAATCGAAATGTTTCCTTGATAACTGATTTCAGATACTCTGGGTTTTGAATATCTGCCTCCTGAATTTTCGTCTTTCCTTTGCATGATTGTCGTGCCTCTTCTTGTGCCTTTTTCATTATACTTGAGTTCTTTAGTGGTTCTGACATTGCGCATTCCATTGATGTAGCAGATGTCTCACTCCATGCTGAGGAAAATACCCTGAAAACATATTGAAACTCAAAGTAAGTCATTCTTTCTTATTCAATAACAGTTCTTATTTGAAAGGTAACTTCATTTCATTATGTCAAGGTATGTAGGTCTTACCAGAGTCAAAGCTTTGACCCGATTCTTTGCCATATGAAATTCGTTCTTGTTAGCCTTTGCATAATTCAGAAGTGTGTCGACAAGATCTTCCGCTTCAAACTTGGCATTGCATGTGGCTGCAGCTTTTCCTTTTATCTGACGTTCAATTACAATTTCTTCAAGAATCTTGTCCATCCTTTTATGAATTCTTTCAAGTGCAGGCTTCACTCCAGTTAACGCGTGAAGAATGTTAGGGATGGGTACACATCAGCAGTTGAAAAGCCTGAACTGATCTGCAGGATTTCCTCAAGCAATGCTGTAAAATTATGCTGATCGTCGCACTTTAGACCAAAGGCTTCTCAAGAAATAACATCATTCGTCATGGTAAAAATTCTCTCGCTAAAATTTATGATGCGTCATGGTAAAAATACTCTCTAAAATTTATGATGCACCCCTCATTTTCGGAAATGAATTGAACAAGATTCCATACCTCATCTTCTCTTATCGATCTGAAAGAAGCGACACGCCTATTACTTAACAGCTCCCGGACGGATGTCTTCTTCATTGCTTTCCTGGAATCACCACAGGGAGAGAAAACAATACTTGAATGATGATACGACATAATCTCAACAGCATACATTTTAGGTCTTGAGCAAATTTGATCTCATTTGTTTTCAACCCTTCTTTAGCCACTTCAGGTGATGAAATGATCATAGTATCAGGCTGACCGAGTTTTAGCTTCATGACAGGACCATATTTTTATTAGTGTATGCCCTAAAAATCGTTCGTGTCATTGGTTTTTGGGATTATTATTTGCTAATAATTGAAAGAAATAGTTTTTTATTTATACATGTAAGTTATTTTTTTTATTATATCATGCTAAACAATAAGGTAAGTGTATGAATTATTCTAATAATTATTAATTGTTAACTAGAATTATCAAACTCGTTCTCTAGGTAAGTGATTTTGACTAAATATCAACACCACATAGTAGGTATACTGAATGCCGTTTAACAATATTATAAGTTGATATAAGTAGGCTGAAAATATGTGTATTATTAAAAGAGTATTAGTATGAATTTATAGTTTGTGAACTATTTATCGAACATGACTAATGATCGATAAATTACATGGTATACATGTAGTCAATAATTTATCGATTGATTGTACTAGTGTGCGATGTAATCCTTTGACTTAAAACATCCGAATTGAATTTTGTATGCATGCATATAGTTAATATAATGTATAAATACAGGACTAACCACGTTTTATACAAGAAGCTAATTTGGTTATACGTTATTTATATAGAAGTTCAGTTGATGATGAAGATGGGATATGTTGGCTCATACGATAGGATTGAGAGTTTTGCTGACTCTATCCCAATTCGAGTTCCTATACAAACGTCGATAAATATCTGAAGTTAAGTCTCTGGCCGAAGCTAAATAAAAGTCACATAATGGAATTTATGGTGGCATGTTCAAGACATAATAATCGATAATTTGTAAAAGTATCAAATTTAGGGTATTGACATACCATGAATCCTAATTTAATCAGAATATGATAACATAAGGATATTATTCACATAGTTTGTATAATCAAGCAAAATTTGATAAATAATTACTTCATTATGAATTAAGAACTATGACGTACTGTTAAATACTAACCATAGTCGTTGAGTTCTAAATAGTTTGAGAATGACTCACGGTTAATTCACTATAAACCTTTATGGTCACACCAAAATTTTATGCATCAGAAAGCTATTTTTGATAGAGAAAATTATTCAGAATGGAGGCTTGCACTATTCAAAATAATTAAATGTTGTATTATATATATATATATAATTCTTTAAAGTGTTAAAGAATTATGACAAAAAAGTAAATTTGTAACTTATGATAAATTAATATACTTGATTGTTATTTTGACAATTATCCATAAGCTATTCGGTAATTATTACCATTGTTTTGTGAAATTATTAAATCAAATTAATTAATTATTAATTAATTTTAATTAATTAGTATTTTCTTAATTGTTAAGAAAATAAATAATTGTCTAAGGTTAAATTGATAATTGTACCATTAATATAATTTTAAAAAATTAATATTAATATAATATTAATTAATTAGTTAATTAATATTATTAATTATTTGATTCTTTAATAGTTAAGAAAATAAATAAGAGATCAAGGGTAATTTAGTAATTTCATAAATTTTATGAATTTGTCATATTGATAATTATTTATGGACCTTTTGGTAAATTTTCATATTGCGATTTTTACATAATTATTATTTTTTTTTATGTTTAGTTGTCAAGCATTTATTAAAGGTATATTTATCCTTTTATTAAATATGAATAAAATGTTTATTTTTAGCAAATTATCATTGGTCCAAATGGTAGCAATTTGATTGGCTATTAGTTTGACAATTGTCATTCATAATTAATAAAGAAATTGAAAACAAAAGGTTGCTTTCAACCTTGTGAATCCCACGGCAAAAAGAAAAAACAAAGGAAAATTTTGATTTTTCTCATTTTCTCGTAGAGGAATTGAATTCTTTATACTTCTATAGTGCTTGGATGATATAGATTGAAGAGGGGAGATAATTTTCTACCTTGTCTTCATCAATTTAAGCAAGGTTAGGAAAAATTAAAACCCTAATCTTAGTTTATGTATATATATAGATATATGTCTATTCTAGGTTTTGGAAACTTAGAAAATTAAAATTTTGCATATCATTAGGTAATAGAAAACAAACAAATGGTATCAGAGCAATGTTAGAATGATGATTGTGGTGTGAATTAACTTGTAATTCATGTGAATTTTCATGTATTTTAATATATATATGTATATGTGTAATGTTAGGGTTTATGGAATTTTTGAATTTCATATTATTCTAAATTGTTTAGAATTGTTCAAATTTGATTTGTAAACCCTAATTGATATTAAATATATGTGATGTGTTTATGAAAATAGATTATGGAATGCATTATGGTTGAATTCTAATAATAAAGCCATGGATTAATTTTTGATACGTTAATGTTATGTAAAAATTGTTTTTCCCAAAAATATTGTTTATGTTTTGATGTTTCAAAATAAGTTTTGATCATATAGCCGAAAATAAATCCATGGATGGAGATTCTAATTGGATTAGAATTGATTGGAATTGAAGGAAATGCATTGGTATTCAATTATACATGTGATGTGTAATTGATGAATCCAATGGATATATATAGTTAAATGCAGTTTGAATAAAAGTGTTTTGTTCTAATAAATTTGTCTTTTAAAATTATGATTATAAAAATATTTTATTTTTATGATAAAAAAATTATTGTTTGACCATATTAATGAATTGATGGAAAAATTATTTTTGTGAAAATTTATATGTTTAAGTAAGTTAACAATATAATTAAATATATTTGTAATATATAAGTATGTTATATTTGATCAAACCATAATGTATATGGATCTAAAATGTTTGGATCTATGTGTTAATGTAATAGACATAATATAAACCAATAAAGAAATGTGTTTTCAATTTGTTTTTTACATTAATAAATAATGTGATTATTTAGTTTGGTAAGAAATTAGTGATAAAAATGATTAAGGCCAATAACCAAACAATGGCATTAAAATTAAGTTGGTGAAAAAATTATTTTTCCATAATAATAATAAATGTGTTTAAAGTTTGTTTAACACATTTAATCATCAAATGTTGATGGGTAATGTTGCATCATCATAGTGAACATTTAATGGTTAAATGTTAATAAATAATATGTCCAAATATTAATATATGTATATATTAATGAATTAATGTGTATTTAATCTAATTGGACCAATTAACATTATTTGAAATAATGTATTAATGGAAAATTATGTAGAATCCCATCTAAACATGAGATTTATGGAGTACTAATGTAAGTAAAGGATTGGTATATTGATTAAGGAAAAAGATAGGTAGAAACGAGCGATGGGTATTTTGGTAATTTTGGCATGGTTACTGTAATAGTACCAAAATTTAGACTGGTAGACACCAATGAAATGTTGTAACACGTAGGACATCATGCCACAAACAGCACTCGAATTGGATGAATATTGAGAGAGTTATGGCTTTTTACGCTAATTGTGTAAAATTGCGCCTCGATTTCCAAAGTAGCTCACTTGTAGTAGTATTGCTTTCCATAACTCTTAATATTAGTTGGAAGCTCATGATGTGTAGAGCCAAAATTGTAAACGGCACTCAATTTGGATAAAAAATGATAAAGTTATGACCTTTTTGTGAAAATGTTAAAAATGAATCAAAAGTTAAAAAATCGAGCATATTATGAACACAGATCATGAAACATAGGTCAAGACGCAAAATAAGGTGAGAAGTAATCATTTTGCCCAAAATAATAAATTTTTCTAAAATGACAATTTTGCCCTTGTGTGTAGCTATATATATGGGTGCTTTGTTTCATTTGGGTAAGGAGAGAAAAGAAGAGAAGATAGAGAAAATAAAGCTGGCCATAACTTCACATACACACGTCGGATTGATGCACCATTTGAGCTATCATATTCGTGTCGATAAGAGGAATCAAATTGTGGCCACCGATTACCGAAAATGTCGCCGAAATAGTTCCTACGCGCCACTATAGTATTATTGGAAAATCAACATTTTTTCACAATTCAGCTTCTAAAATCAAAATTTTTTCTTCTTCAAAGCTAGATAGCCTCTTGCTAAGTAATTCTTCTCTGTAAAATCTGAATTTTTGTGAGTTTAAGAGATAGATAGATGATGGTTTACAATTTGGTAATTTGGTGGGTTTGTTTGAAGATTAGTGATGAATGATTATCTTAGATTGTTATAGGAGTGTGTGATATTGATTGCTTGTAATATGGGATATATTAGAATAAGAAATATTTGAAAAGAATTGGGTTAGAAACACTTGCACAACAAGTGTTCGATGAAATGTCTAAGTGAGCGTAAGTGTAGCGTATTATGAATTTAATAACTACGAATATTTCTAGGCATAATGTGATGCATAATGTGATAAATGATATGTGAAAAGAATATCATGAAAGATATGAAATTGTCTAAATTATCGGAAGGCATATAGGGTGCATACCAAGTGCTCGATAAAATGTCTAAGTGAGGTGTTGATTGATTTATTAATGATTAATGACTTGAGATGCTTTGAGGAATGAGTTATAGAGTTCATGGACCATTGTATTGATGTATAATGTTTAAGTTTAGGAGGTCAACTATGTATATATGTGAATATAAGCATATGTAAATAAGTATATATGTGATTATTTAAATATGTTTATATGTTACAAGTAAACAAGATTATATTTGTGTATATGCATATATATGAATGAGCATAAGAGTATATGTTATAAATGTAAGTGTATTTGTAAGTATCCTTATATAGAAACATTTATATATGTATATGTAAATAAAAGTATAAATAAATATAAATGAATGGAGTAACACCGTTTTTACGGAAGTTGTAAGGTGCCTAACACCTTCGCTACACTTAATCAACCCCCCGATCTTGGAATCGAAATTTTTTAGGTGATCTATCCCACCATTATTTGGATAGATGACGACTCTATTTTTATTTTTCTTTACGTTAAATTTTGGGACGACGTCAACAGTTTGGCGACTCCACTAGGGATATCTTTTTAGAAGGGTTAAGCCAATTAAAAATATTTGATCTTGAATTTTTTAATTTGTTTCTATTTTAAATATCTTGTAATATATTAATGCATTTTATTTTAT
>JAWDEX010000001.1:900073-987915 GCA_035221805.1 Trichilia hirta | reverse complement strand
TCAAGATCAATATTTTTGGTAACCGTTTTTATGGAAGTTGTAGGGTGCCTAACACCTTCCCTACACTTAATCAACCCTCCGAACTTAGAATCTAAATTTTTTTAGGTGATCTATCCCACCATTATTTGGATAGATGGCGACTTCATATTTAAATTTTTCTTTACGTCAAATTTTGGACGGCATCAACAACATGAAAGGACCATTTTGAAACTTTTGAGCCATTAGAACTCACTCACAGAGAATTTTTTACTGGACTCTTATCGTCAGTACAAATTCATGAAACACTCTAATCTTTGCTATTTACGCCTTATCGTTTCTCTTTCTTTTTCTTGACCTTGTACCTAACTTAATTATAAGAGTTTATATGTCAAAAAGCTGACTTTATTCTTCGTTTTTTTTTCTTTGAATTAACGATAGTAACTTGTGAATAGTTAAATTTTTGACTTGAGGCAAATTTGAAAGATCTAGCATGCTACAAAGGAACAGAATTTGTATGATGTGCTAGATTTTTTACGTCAAAAAAATTTAGACATTAACAGTTACCACCATTTGTGTTAGTAGCATTAATAGTAACATCCTTATTATTAAGAAGCTCCATGAAAGTCTCACTAATTTTTTTATGCATTGCCAAATCATCTCTGAGGTACAACGCTTCCTGTTCTAAGGCTGTGGCAGCAAACTTCACAACGGTCACCCACTTCTTTCACTTGGACATGACCTTGTCCCATTCTTAAAGGTCTATTTCTCTATTTATTTAAAGAAATAATTTCTTTTTTTAATCTTTCTAGCTTTTAACTCTAGATAGGAGCACCTTTAATGTAAGACTTCATCTGCTCCTACTAGCGCACTAACACATGTCTGATCTGTGACACTCAAGTGTTAAAAACTTGGTCAAAAGTTTAATAGAGGCAAGAAAAGTAACATTTACTCACCAAAATTATAGTATCCAAAACATAATTAATGCCCGCCTCAAAATTTAGGTGGCTCACCTTCTCGTCAATACTATCGTCAATTAATGATAGGGCAGAATTCAAAAATGAGAGGGGGCAAGCTATAGGAAACAGTTTATCCTCTTTGATGTTTTAGAGTCCTACCTCTGGCATAAAAAGATGTGAAAGGATACAGTGCTGGGGGACGTGAGGTGGGGGGCCTAAGCGATGACCCAACAAAGCGCTCAATCAAACTTGACCTCCTTGTTCTTGTGGCTATGATAGCATTGGTCAGTAATTTCTCGAGCCCATCTCCACCAGTGTATGGCCTTTTCCTTATTAAAGCAGGGTAAGGGCTTTCACTGTTATCAGAGAGATCTTGAGGCAAAACTGAACTTTTTTCCTTATCTTTTCGGGAAAGTCTCGTCATCCTTGTCCTACTTGGGAAAGGCAACAAAGGTAGGTGTTTACATCCTTGACCTCTTTCCAATCACCTCATAGCTACAAGCTTCTCAAAAGTAAAAGTGCGTTGCTTGTAACATACCAATCCTACAAATGAAAGGAAAAGAGTTAGTACTCATTAAGAAAATTAAGTGTCAGGAATTTGCATTATTATCTGCCTATCATTTTTATCTTATTCAAAGTAGCTCAAAAAATGTAAGAAGATACTAAAGTCGACTCTGCAGGGATGCCTCAAAAAGTATATCTTTTTAGTCACGAGTGGTGTCTTTTAAAGTGGTCATTCTTTTTGAAGACTCTCTATTAAAGGTAGGATGACATTTATAGGTAGGATCTGATCCGAACCTATTTGAAATCTCCCTCCCACTAATAAAATCCCACTTTACCATTAATAAAAAATTTTTTTATCATTTTAATTTTTGTTATTGAAAGGATTACCTTTTACTAAGCTGAGAGTCCTAAATTTGGTTTGTAAATAATACTAGTCTAGATTTAATCTAAGTATCTTTCTTAGGGTATATATATAAAAGTCACCTCAAAAATGCTGGATGGCTTGCCAAAGTATTCCTACTATAGCACATATAACTCGACTAAAATTCTCTAATTATTGAGGGCCAGCTAGTATGGTAGGATTTGAAAATATGTAAATAGACTAGCAAAAAGTGGCTATATTAGCAATCTTACCCCAAACAAAAATAACTCTTTGATAAATATAATCTCTCCTGAAGGGAGTTAGCTCAGTAATTTGTTGCCTAGCGGTGCTTTCATTGTCATTAATCTATCTACCTTATAGGCTTTCCCATATACCACAATGTCTTGGGTGTTAATGATTGAGAAAAAAAATCACCTTATAGTTAGTTTTAAGTCTAAAAGGAAGGACAAATTCTATCATAAATTTGTAATCACTTGGTCCTAGGAAGGAAAAACTAGATTATGGATTGACTGCTACAGTATCCTTAGACGACTGGCCTCTAGATACTATATTGACACTTTCACTGCTAAAACTTAATTTCTATAGACACATAACATTGAGTTAGATTATAAAATTCAAAATTTACAGCATAATTCTCGAGACGAATAAAGGGTGTTGTCTTAGGAACAAAATGGTCCATTCAAAACGCTAGCTTAATGCTAAGTTTCCTAACTTCTTCACTATGAATTTGTTCTTGGTCACTCTGTTACTCAGATATTGTCACACTAAAAGGATTGACCCTACTTATCTCCCCTTTAACACCAGTCTATCACAAACTATAAAGATAAGAAGTAAAATAAAATAAGAAGATGGGAAGGAATGAAAGTCGATTCTCACTAAATAAAGTTGCAAAAGAAATAAGTGTAAAACATTGAAGTTAAATAAGCAAACGGCCTCCAAAAATATTTTGATGCAAAGAGTAGTGTTGTGCAAAAATAGAGTTCGGGGAAAAATTTATGGGTATTTATAACTAGTCTAAAGACAATAAAGCGATGTAATGAATTCCCAGAATCATGATCCAATGATTCATATTACACCATGTCACTAAGAAATGATGAAATACCTTAAAATATCGTGCAAACATAAATACGACCATTTTCATTACTACAGATGGCTAGATTGTAAAAACTAAAGAGATGCTAGCAAATAGTTATGTGTTTTTAAAAATGATGCAATTAAAATAAATGTGTCTACTAGACATTCAAATCTCTTACAGCTAATTTAAAATTATCCTAAGTGCGAATTTTACATTAGAAAAGAGCGACTAAAAGCAAATTTTACTATTACTTTGGAACAGCAAAAATTTGGGGGGCTTATATTGAAGAATTTTTTTAAGGCCACTCTTCTTTATCTCAGTATATAAAAAGGCAAAGTTTATAATAGACCAGATTTGGGTGAGCCAAAACCATAAGTACATTTCTAAGCCCATAACCCTAGAATCCCAAACAGAGTCTAACTCTCAGCTATTAAAGTAGGAGACTTGGAGGGGTGAGTAATATGTACCTTCTAAAGCCTGGAAAATATCCCATTACATTTAAGACTTGGTGCTCCATACTGCCTGTTTGATGGGTATTTATTGGGCCACCCTATTTTGTTAGAATATGATAGTAAAATGACCTATCAGTTGTTTAGATATGTCTCCTCCTATTAAATTAAACTTTCATTCTTCAATGATCACGCATGTTAAGGTCACATAAATACAATATTTGCAACTCACATAGGAGGACCTTTTAGAACTTTTAAGTAATTAGAACTCACTTACAAAGAATTTCTTACTCAACCCTTTTTGTCAATAGAAATCTTTGAAACACTCTAATTTTTATTATTTATACCTTATCATTTATCTTTCTTTTCTTTGACCTTATACCTAACTTATGTATCAGAGTTTATACGCTAAAAAATCGGCTTTACTCTTAACTTTCTTTCTTTGAATTTTAGGTAATGATAGTAACCTGTGCACTATTAAATTTTTGCCCTAAAATGAATTTGAAAGATTAAGCATGAGTATTTATAAGCAGTATATGCTAAAAGAAATTTCGTCCCAGAGATATTACCTTCATATGATTAGTATACTCATGAAAGACCCTTAGTAGTAATCTCTTAGTGAGCAAATCTGTAATCATAGAGTTGGTTTCAAGATATTCTTTAAACTAAAGAAAAAGTCTATCTTTGACCTATAGAGAATATTCAAGATGTTTTTGGATAAGATGTGAATAACTGTATATATGTGTGTTTATTGTTATTATTTTTTTATTGCTTTGTTAAATTATTTGTCAATAGTTAGATAACTTATTATTTTAAGTATCATTATTATACCTTTTACTATATAAATATATGTCATTATATTTTTTACTTATAGCTAACTATTATTTTATCTATTTTTTACTCTATAAATAATATTATTATTTTTAAGTTTAAAAACAAAGAAGATGTGAGTTTATCAAATTTAAAATATTTGTGACTTTATGAGACTAATATAAGAAAATGTAAAGAGTTTATAAATAGTATTAGTAATCTGGGTTAAGTTTTAATTGAGAGAAAGATTCATTTAGTCCATGAGAAAGGTAGCCTTGGGTTAATAAGATGTGTATCAATAATAATGCATAAGTGTTTATGACTAGTCAAGTACTTAGTATTATTCCTACATCTTTAACTATAAAAACTCTTATTAACAAAATAATTAAAGAAGAACTAAATATGTCTTCCATGCATAACATATTATAATAATAATTTATGACTATGACATTTTTATATACCTATTAAGTAGTTTTGGTCCTTTAGAAAAATTTTTCAAGTTGCTTTTTGGGCTCAATTGAATATTCACCAAAAATTTATTAGTTTGTGAATGTTAGTAATTTTTTTAATGATATGTTATCTTTTTTGGATCAAACTATGAAACGAAAATTTATGTTGCACTCAACATAATAGATCTTAATCTATGCTTTAACTCTAGAGCAACTGATTGATAAATTATAAATTTTTATCTATGAACCTAATTTGAGATTAGTGTAGATATATTGGTAAATGAAAAGTAATAAAATATATAAATTAGATTTGATGCTTCATTTGTAACTTTTTTCTTTATAGTTTGAATGATAATTTGATATTTTTAGTTTGTTATAGACTTTTTTTATGTAAACTCTATCTTAGATAATATCTTTTATACTTTACCTTTTTATATTAAAACATTAAGGGTAATATTTTATATTAGATGAGGTAGGGATAGTTATATTAAATGATGTTAAAAATGTAAGTATTATTATGTGTTTAAGTGTATTTTATTGTGTTATAAAAAAAAAGGCAAGCGTCTAATTTTTGCATGGATGGTTGAGTAAAAGATCATTTTTTTTTCTCTTTTCAATTTTTAAGATGTATCCTAATAATGCTATTATCATTTAACTCTTATTTTAAAATTCGTAGTAAGGTCTTGGTATTTGCTTTTATTTAAATTTGTAAATTTGCACATTATTATATGTTTCTTTATAAACCTATTATACAAGAATTTTATGAACCATTCTTATCACACAAACTTTGATGGATTAGAAATTGATAATTTTGCATTATTTATTTTAAAGATTTCATCAAAAATAATATTTAAAGACATTAATAAAAAAAATTAAATATAATACGCCTTATTGATAAGAGTTAGAAATGAGGTGTACTTTAGTAATATACTTAACTGTATAAAATAAGTCTTGTATTTACGATGAAAAAATAAAAAAATTAAATACAAGTATTGTTGATAAGGACTGGGGATGAGTAGTATCTTAGTGGCATACTTAATTATATAAAATGAGTCTTGTATTTAAAAGAAAAAAAGAAAAAAAGTCAAATATAAGTATTATTGATAAGAGTTAAGAATAAGCTATACCCCAGTTGTATTCTTAATTATATAAAATAATTTTTGTATAGCATTTATAGCTTAAATAAACTCATAAAGGTGTCTTAACACCTAATGCCTGAAGGCCAACTGGTATGAGAGTCATTAGTTGATGAACTAGGTTAAAGATGAAACTTTTAAATAAATTTCTTTTTAAAAGATATTAGCTCTAGTAAAATGATAGAATAATTTTGACCAATTAAGCCCTCTAAGTAATGTGCTACTCTAAATATAAAAGATGGTTTATAAATTTCTTATTTAAAGGGTTTGTAGTTTGTATTTAAAATTTTATTTAAAAGTTCACTTATTTAAAAATAACAAAAAAAGTAGAATAATTAATTTTTTATTTGTGAGTTTTGTTTTAAATCATTACTGAATGCTAACTTTTTTTAATAATAAACTAGTTATGTGCCGTCATGAGTATTTAAAAGTATATGTTTAGTAAAGTTAAATTTATTATTCTTTAATATGGTGAAATATAGCAATTTAGGTGTTTTTCTAACATTAACTTTAAAATTAAATTTGTTAAAATTACTGTTTAATTTCTCACTTGATACAAGATTTATAAAAGGGCTAACTTTTCAAATACGAGGGCTATTTAAGTGATTCTTGATTTAGTTAAAAGAGAATTTAAATATCTATAATTTTTTAGTTTACAAGATCCTTAAATTTCAAGGCTATAAAGATAAAAATTGGATTAAAATTAAACTCATTTGTTTTGGCTATCTAGGTCGATCCATCTTCACTTAGGATTCATAAAAAAAGCTTAACTTTTTAAATTTTAGGTTATTCACATGATTTTTGATTCAATAAAAAGAGAATTTAAATATCTATAATTTTTTAGTTTGTAAGATCTTAAAACTTGAAGGCTAAAAGGGTGAAAATTAGGTTAGAAATGAACCTATTTGCTTTGGCAGCCTAACCTAATCCATCTTTGTCTAAGATTTGTAAAAAGTGCATAACTTTTCAAATATAAAACAATTCATATGATTTTTGATTTTGTGAAAAGAAAATTCAAATGTTTATAACTTTTTAATTCATATAACCTTCAAATTCGTAGTCTAACATGTCATAACCCGATTTTATCCTTTGTAATTTTGTCTTTGCTTAATATATTTTTTTGCAAATTTTCTTATGTAAAAATTCTATCTCAGGTAATATTTTCTATACTTTATCTTTTTATATTAAGACATCAAAATAATGTCTTATATTAAATAAGGTAAGGATAGTTAATATTAAATGATATTAGAATTATTGTGCTATAGTATGTTTATTGTGTTGAAAAAAAAAAGTAAGCGTTTGACTTTTTTATGGATGGCTGAATAGGGGGTAATTTCTTCTCCTTCTGATCTTTGAGATGCATCTTAATAATATTATTATTATATATTTTACATTTATAATAAGGTCTTATTATTTACTTCTATTTGAGTTATTTAAATTTTATAAATTCTCATTTTCTTATTTATTTCTTTATAAACTTATTACACAAGAGTTTTATGAGCCATTTTTATCACATAAACACTTTGGCATATGATTATGGTTTGCAAATAAAAAATTTATTTTGACGATTTTAACTGAAATAATATCTAAGGGCATTGATAAGAAAAAAAAAAGGAAAAAAATTAAATATAAGTCTTGTTGGTAAGGGTTAGGAATGAGCCGTATCCCAGTGGCATACTTAGCTATATAAAATAAGTCTTATATTAAAAAAAAAAAGAAGAAAAATTAAATTCAAGAGAGAAAATCATTCAGAACGGAGGCTAACATCATCGAAAATAATTAAAGATCGTATTAAATATATATATGAATAATTCTTTAAAGTGTTAAAAAATTATGACAAAGAAGTATATTTGTAACTTATGATAAGTTAATATATTTGGTTGTCATTTTGATAATTATTCATAAGCTATTTGGTAATTATTACCATTGTTTTGTAAAATTATTAAATCAAATTAATTAATTGTTAATTAATTTAAATTAATTAGTATTTTCTTAATTGTTAAGAAAATAAATAATTGCCTAAGGTTAAATTGGTAATTATACCATTAATATAAATTTAGAAAATTCATATTAATATAATATTAATTAATTAGTTA
The DNA here is from genome assembly GCA_035221805.1 of Trichilia hirta. Lineage (NCBI taxonomy): Eukaryota > Viridiplantae > Streptophyta > Magnoliopsida > Sapindales > Meliaceae > Trichilia > Trichilia hirta. The sequence continues at coordinate 980,079 of JAWDEX010000001.1, read as the reverse complement.
ATTAATATTATTAGTTATTTGGTTCTTTAATAGTTAAAAAAATAAATAAGAGATCAAGGATAATTTAATAATTTTATAAATTTTATGAATTTATCATATTGATAATTATTTATGGACCTTTTGGTAAATTATCATATTTAAATTTTTACATAATTATTAATTTTTTTATACTTAGTTGTAAAGCATTTATTAAAGACATATTTATATTTTTATTAAATATGAATAAAATATTTATTTTTGACAAATTATCGTTGGTTCAAATGGTAGCAATTTGATTGGCTATTAGTTTGACAATTATCATTTACAATTAATAAAGAAATTAAAAACAAAAGGTTGCCTTCAACCTTGTGAATAACACGGAAAAATAGAAAAACAAAGGAAAAATTTAATTTTTCTTATTTTCTTAAGAAAGAATTGAATTCTTTATATTTTTATAATATTTGGATGGTGTAGATTGAAGAAGGGAGATAATTTTTTACCTTATTTTTATTAATTAAAGTTTATAAAGGTTAGAAAAAATTAAAACTCTAATCTTAATTTATGTATATAAATAAATATATGTATATTCCAAATTTTGAAAATTTAGAAAATTAAAATTTTGCATGTGACTAAAACCAATAATTTTCTGTACAATTTGGTCACATGACGAAATGGATTGTACTTAAATAGATTATTCAATCATTTTACCATCAGCCATGAGATTGTAACATAAATCAGTCTCCAATAAGTGTAATTAAGTCTTCTGCAGTCTATATTTCGAAAAAAATTAATAAATTACAGACCATTGTGTGCCAATTGTGACTTCAGCATCAAACCAAAAAACTGAATTTTCCTCTTAATATATTATTCTTTGGCGTGCTAAAACTTGTCTAATTTTCCTTCTTTAGAAAAGAAAGCTGCGTAGCATGGTTTCTCCATGTGCATATGCTGCTGCTTTTTGGATTCTCCTACAGATTATATGTTTAATTAATTAAAATAAATTCCTCAGATAGAAATGTAATTTAATTTATGGGAATATTCTTCTTTTCGTAGTGGGTTTAGATTTCTATTTTTGCAGAGGATTATTATTATTATTATTATTATTATATTGAAAGAGAGATAAAAGACGGTCAAATTAGCGGAATGTCTAAATGATATAAATTAAGAAAGAGAGAAACGGAAACAAAAATAATTTTATAACTAAAAGTATAGAATAGTTGTTTTATTTTAAGAATCCGTTTGAAATTGCCGTTGGAATAATAAAAGTAATTTTGAGTAGTTAAAAGTTATTTGAGATATTGAATAATTTTTTTTTTTTTTAAATTACTTCTAACAAAATTAATCTCTTCGTAACAAATTTTAAGGAGGGAGGGATATGCTTTTTAAAATATAATTTTATTATAAATACATTTTTAAATATATATCTACGTAAGCAATAAAAAACCCAAATTAATAAATTTTGACCTCTAGTTAGAAAACAACATTATTAACTTGAATTAAAAATAAATAAAATATGATATAATAAAATTAAATATTACATATTATTGTATTGTGTTTGATGTGAGACGTGATTAAAATGAATTACATATACAATTTTATTATTAAAATTATAATAATTTAATTTAATTAGTTTAAATAAATATTTTATAATAATCTAAATTTAATTGCTATATATTTAAACAAATTTTTATTTATAATTTCTAGAAATAACTTTTTTATGAAAATAATTTTTATTTATATTATATCTATTTTTATCATTTGTCTTATTATGATATTTTAATAATAAAATTTACTAAACGCAATTCCATTCAATTCCTGCGTCAGCGTCTCCTCTTCATCTGAATCGTTTTCCGTTGTAATCCAAATGTATGTACGTGCCATTTATAATAATAATAATAATAATAATAATAATAATAATAACAATAAATCAATCAGATTCTGCAAATAGACGTAGTTTTATAGTAAGTTTTCTGGTACACAAGTGCACGCTCAAATTAGCTCCTACTTTCAATAAGAAAGAAATATTTTTATTGAGATAACCCCTGAAACATTTAACAAATTTTATTATTGTATCTGTTACACTTAACAATGGACACAATGTAATAACGTTGGACATGCACTAAACTTCTGTGCAATATATATCCAGGACCTATAATTTATAAGAGTCTCATTTTCGGAAAGGAAGACGAGTGGTGGCAATCACATGCAGATTATCCTTCTTTCTAGCAGTCATTCTAAAATTCTCAGTCATATCAAGAGCTTCTAATTTGATTCCATTTGGAAGTTTCCAATCAAAGTGATACAGCATTTGAGCAAGTCCAAGTTCAATATTTGCTTGGGCAAATGATATTCCTGGACAAATCCTTCTTCCTCCTCCAAATGGAAGCAATTCAAAGTGATTTCCTTTAAAATCAATGGAAGAGCCTTCAAATCGCTCAGGTTTAAAGCATTCAGGATCGGTCCAGATTGTTGGATCTCTTCCCATTGCATAAACATTAACAAGGATTTTGGCCTTAGCTGGTACTATGTATCCACTAATCTCACATGTTTCCCTTGCTTCTCTTGGAATTAAGGGACCTGGAGAGTGTAATCGAAATGTTTCCTTGATTACTGCTTTTAAGTAATCTAGCTTTTGAATGTCTGCTTCTTCAATTTTACTCTTTCCTTCGAATGCTTGTCGTATTTCCGCTTGTACCTTCTCCATAACTCTTGGGTTTTTAAGCAGCTCAGCCATTGCCCATTCCATTGATGTTGCTGAAGTCTCACTTCCAGCTGAGAAAATATCCTGAAAATATGTGTTTTATACTATAAGATTCTGTGTAGACTTAAACAAAGGACTTGTGATCTTCTATACTGCAAATTTTACATTTCAAGCTACAGAACAGTGTTTCTGGCAAAAGAATTGAAGACATGGACAAGAGTGTACAAGGTGTTACCATGGTGACAGCTTTGACTTGATCGATTGTAAGATGAAAATCAATGTCATTAGCCTCTGAATAATTCAGAAGTGTGTCAACCAGATCTTCCCCATCAGGTTTAACAATGCCATTTGCGATATCTTTTCTTTTCATTTGATGTTCAACGACAATATCTTCAAGAATCTTGTCGATTTTCTTCTGAATTTTCATCAATGCAGGCTTTATCCCGGTTAAGGAACGAAGAAATTTAAGGGAAGGGAACAAATCCGCAATGTCAAAGCCTCCAGCAAGATTCATTATCTCCTCAAGTAGTTTAGTAAAATCATGTCCATCTTTGCATTTTCTCCCGAATGCTGCCCTAGAAACCACATTATTCGTCATGGCGAAAATCCTGTCGCTGAGATTAATCGTTTGTCCTTCCGAGGAGGAAATGAATTCAACAAGATCCCAAACTTCCTCTTCTCGGATTGATCTGAAAGACAGGACACGTTTAGCACTTAAGAGTTCCAAGACAGATATCTTCCTCAGTTGTCTCCAGTAATCATTATACGGAGAGAACACAATACTTGAATGATCATAAGACAGTACTTCAACAGCATAAACTTCGGGCCTTTGCGCGAAACTGCTTTCGTTTATCTTTAACACTTCTTTAGCTGCTTCAGGAGATGAAATGATGACAGCAACAAGCTGACCAAGTTGTAGTTTCATCACAGGACCGAATTTCTTGCATAATCTTGTAACAGCATGGTGTGGTAGACCACCGGATAATTGGTGCAAGTTTCCTATAACAGGCAGCTGTTTTGGCCCTGGAGGCAGCTTGCCTTTGCCTTGGATTTTCTTCCTCCAATGTATAACAAGTATCAGGAAGAAGAGAAGGGAAGTTACAAGGACTGGAAATGATAGAAATTCGGGCATATGGGGTATCAAAAAATCCATTGATTTTGTTTTCTCCATTGTTGTTTGTAATTAAAACAGCTGCAACTATTTTGTGGATGCTAGAGGTGCTTATGATTCTACTTAAATAGCGATTCTGGGATGGCAAGAAAACACTAAAAAAGTGCATCTTTACCTAATAAAAGATCAAACTTTTGACCAATATCGGCATTCATTTCCATTATAATAGTTTCTTGAAAGTTATTTCGTAAGTGGTTTAACTGTATTTCATGATATCTTTGCACTCTATCTCAAAATTAGTGGCGGCAGGCGCCCCTAAATTTCACCAAGGACACTGATTTTCCATGGTTTCAAGTGCTCGTTCATTTCCATTGTATTAATTTCTTGGAAGTTATTTCGTAAATGGTGTAACGGTATTTCATGATATCTTTGCACCCTAATTCAAAATAGTGGCTCTAAGTGCCATTAAAGTTGACCATTTGATTTTCGAAGGTTTTAAGAGCTCACAGTTTTGGTCTTTCTCAAGCATGACTCTTCGACTTTCATGCACGTTTTTCTTATTGAAATGCTTACATTATCAACTTGAAAGAGTTGAATTGACATGTTATTTGATAAATTTTTGGATTGGAACAGTATTAACTCGTTGTAGTCTTAAAATATTTTTATAATGGTGTTGTTCTATTTAGTTCTAAAAATACAACAATTAAGACTTCATTTATACTATTATGAATCACAACTATGGAATAAAATTACTTGTTAATTGCAGAAATTAATTTTCTACTTCCAATAAGTCAACATATTTTAAATTCGACTGTTGTTAATCCAAAAATGTTCACTTGTGAGCTAGAAAAATCACCCCATAACATAAAGATATTATTATTAGTGCGGAATTTTAAATCCTAATAAATATTTTCTTTTCCAAGTCAAGTCAAAGAGAGTTGGTCCCGTAACCATATATTGGTAGTGGTATAGTACCGTAAGTTAGTTTCTTCGTATTGGTAGTGATATACTAATATTTCCATAAGTTAGTTTCATTTTGACTTCTATCTACCAAAGAAAAGAAGATATGGTTGACCTAGAATAAGTCACAACCTTAAGCAACCAAATAATACACATAGTTACTTCTTCGTATAACCCCATTGATCTCAACCAAAGTAAGCAATCAAGTTGTTTTAATGGAGTTGGTAGAGTTTGACATATCCAATGCTCATGAAGTCCTGGGAACATCATTGCATAGATCGGGTATATTTAAAATTGTTAGTGATTTCACACCACCTTGAAAGTATAAAAGTGTATAGTAAAAACTTGCTTTTACACAACAACAATTAACGTTGCAGATCGAAAGTCACAATATCCAAGTACCAAACAAAATATATTAATTTAAAAATATATATTTTTTATTACTGGCTGAACCATATTATAATCAAGACAATAAAACTTTAAGTCGAAAAGCTAATGGTATCATCTTGTAAGCTAAAAAAGGTTGCTTTCAGAAATGTGATTAAAATATGCTGATTAAGTATGAAACAAATACCAGTTTCTATTTTCATCTATGTTCAAACTAGTTTGCGTACGGAATTTTTAACAGAACAGGAACCAGTTTCAACATATTAGAGCGCATCATGATTCATCTTCGTAAGCTTCTGCAGCAGCTATCTCAGAGTCCAATTTTTCTATTAGCTGCCTGCTTACAAAATTTGCAACGGATATCATGTCGAGAATAACACTCGGATCTAGGCCTACACTTCCCCGTTTCATCATCCCACATATGTGACCTTGTCTGTTGACGGAAATAGAAACTGCTGAGCTCATTTGGGATTCCTCTTCTGAAGTAGCATCTACAATATAGTGCTTTCCAACCTACAAACGGAAAGGGCAAATATTAATGACAAAATAACATGGATTTACAAAAGATGAGATATGAGAGAAAACAACACCTTTGTTAATGTAACTATAACAGGAACTCCAGATGTATCAAACTGCAGAAATTCTTCGTCACTTATATCAACCTCTGGTTGCTCGTCACTTGCTGCATCGACTGCAACTTGAACTCTTGGGATGCCTGTATTGCTCAATGCAGCCTTTGGAATAGAGCATTGGTAAATCAGTATAATGTTTTAACACAAGTGAATAATTATATGCCCGTATTTAACAAAAAAGTAAAGACCACTAAGGCTCAGGCAGAAGGAGGGAGAGAGAGAAGTAGCCCAAAACTTAGCATATAAAGTTTCACCAAACTGAGTCTTGAAATGTTTAAAAGTATACGATCAAACAGAGATGATCACTGGTTTTATCAATAGCCTGGGCACTCCAACAGTTTGGTTATTTGCTTCTAAAACGGGGTAAAATTGCCAGGTATGACAGCAAAGTACCTTAATGGCAGCACCTAAAGCATCTAGAAGATTTCCATCTGAACTGATAACCAAGCCATCAATATAAAGATCCCAACAAAGTTTTCCTTCCACAACAACAAGGGATGAGAGATCAATTCCAGCTCCTGAAAAAATTTGGGAATATACACAATCAATTGAAATAGTGAGCAAAGGTAACAATACGTCATTCAGCACTATGAATTGTACGTTAAAGGGTTAAAAAATCCGGCTGAGATTTCCAAATAGAGAAAGCATTCAAGATCTAAAACCTGATCCACTTTTAGCACCCAAGAGACAACATTGAAGAGCACCTGAGAGTTCTGCAGACAGATCTTCACCCCCTCTTCCCTAAGTACGTGATACTAAGAATTAACTCACAAGAATAATGAAACTTTAATAAAGGCATTATCAGGAGATAAAATAAATCACAATAACTGAAAGTTGTTAATCACAGAACAAATCAAAATTGTGAATATGATTTAAGGAAAATCAATGAATGGTTCACACTTGCATCTCATAGCCATGACAACCCATCTAATGTCAATTTAAATATACCAAAGAAGTATCAAGAAGATAATCAACACAAAGATTGTATATCAAGGATGACCCTATGAATGGTTGTAGTTATGGAGAAACCTAAAAGAACAATAACTCTTCTATCCAATGTTACCACTCGTTCATTTGATTACAAATGCTAACTGTTACACATAATTGATTGCTTTAATATGGAATAGAGCAGATCACTACATAGCTACACTTTTGCAAATGACCATTATCAAGAAAATACTGATACTAAAAGAGGAATTGAATCAAAATATGTAACCTCAAATATTGGCTCTGCAGTAGCACTGCAATCAACAAAAATAGCAACCTTTCCTTTGTTGGGTTGCATTGGACTCGGCTTTCCAAGTTCGGCCTGCATTTATATAAAATCAACAAGTTATCAAAATGATCTAACGTGAAATCACAACATATGTGCCATAAAACAAACAAAAAATTTGTTCACATGGTCAATAAACAAGGCGTGCAAATGTTCATTTTAACTCTAGACCATAAAATACCTTCACACTAGCAATAACATCCGTTGCCCCCAACCTGACTCTTGCTGAGCCATTGGCCTGCCATGAAAACACATGAAAATATAAACTGTACATGAAATAAAAGATTAAAACAAAAGAATATTCTATTGGTCAGAAGTAAAATAAGATAAGGTCTGAGTTAACAAAACATTAACCTGAGGAATGACGCCAGTTTCAACATAAATGGGTCTGTAAGAATATCTTTTGCGTCCATCAGACCGAAGATCCTGAGCTATGCCACCTTTAATGAATTCTTTTTCTCCGTTGGATAGTCCCACCATCCTTACCTGTATGAAGATAAAATATGAATGCATTCACAAATTCATAATTGACCCAGAGCAAGAAACGATTGTTACCCAAAAATCCGAAAGATAAAAGAATAGCTAGCAAAAGTTACGTTCCACTTGCGCTATTTCACAAACATCTGATGAGCATAAAGCGCCTAAAGGATCATAAAAAATGTTTAAAAGAAAATAAATAAAAAAATTTTGAAGAGGCATACGGCTTCTTACCCTTCACTAAAGAATAGATGTTCTTTCTGCTTCTTAACTTAATCGCTGGTAGTTACAGAGGGAGATACCTGCAGAAATAGCAGTTATGCAAGAACGAGGCCGTAGAAAACCTAAGACGATATTCCAATTCGCGAGTTTAGAACTGCTCTGAAAAAACGTCCCATGACTCACTTTCAGCCGTCGATATTAATGTAATCTGACGTGGCATTCAACGAACGGCTAACCTGGAAAAATCCATTTAAACATAGACACCAAAGGAGAGACGCTAAACCAAAAATCAAACCTAAAAAACAATCCCTTAAACCTCGACGTCCAAATCGAGCGGTTCTGTCTGTAAAGAAACTCAAGTAAGTGTAAGAAAGTAGTGTTGGTACCTTTTCTGGTTTTTTTATTAATCAAAATTTTAATTTTTTTCTATTATAATAAACTTTCGCTGCGTTCTGTTCTCTGTGTTACTGCATTCAGGGGATTCGGATAAATGGGTCGGTCTCGGGCGGTGTCCCATGTTGCGATGAAGATAACAGCCAAAAAATACGTAGACCCTTTTAAGTAATTTTTCTTTTCTTTTTTTAAATTTGCTGTGATTTCAATTTAACTGGTGTCTGAAACCCCCCTAAAATATCTTTTTTGTTTTTGATCCAATGAATGCTTTATATGGATTTAAGATGAGGGCTTGATTAGATAGTAGAAAGGAAATACATGCGAAGTTTCAGAATCATAGCATTTGTATTGCTACTCAATTCATGAGTCTGCATTCTTTTTGTATAACGCAGAAGTTTAGATGTGAGCAATGTTCTGATGATGTGGTTTTGGATAGGCAATCAATATGAAATTTGACAAAACTGAAGATTGTATAAAACATATAAAATCTCACTTGTGTTCTTCAATCTAATCATGATGTAGAGAGTTATTACATGGTATAATATGAATGAGTGTTGAATTAGAATTAGTTGATTGAGTTACTGTTTGTTTTACTTTCTCACAAGAAATTTCTGTTCCCATTTTCAGTAGACCCAAAAGAAAGAGGGACGTATCCAGCCTAGAGAATGTAGAGAATGCATTTTCAGGTATGTCATCAGCATATTCGCCATATGTATGATGTTTATTGGAAGGTAAAAAGTTTGATGAAGGGTTTTGAAATTATGTTGGCAGCATTCTTTTTGGTCCTAAATCTCCTGTTCCATTCTTTGACGGTATTATTATGCTATCTGTATGTATCAAGAATTGTTTTTCCCATCTGCTACGTCCCATTATTTGGTATCCTGCCTCTGTAGCTTAATTATAATTAATACTAATAAAATCATCTAAAAATTGTGATTTTCTTGGAAGTTTTTGAAGTCCTATAATCTGGAGTGCTAAGAAGCAACTACGCTTTAAATTGATACATTTTGCATTTCTTAATTGTTTCCACCAACTGTTTTACTTATAATGGGTTGTAGGTCACCCCATCGAGTGGAGAAGGAGCATTATAGCACTGTAATTATTGCAACAAAGATCTTTCCTGAATGGTTCGCAGTAAGTGTGCTGTGTGCTCAGATTTCGACCTTTGCATCAGGTGCTTTTCTGTTGGAGCTGAAATTTCTCCTCATAAAAGCAGTCATCTCTATATGTTTATGGTCAGTGACATCATTCAAAGTTTGTAGTTCCTTTTATCGCCTTCAATTCAGTGTCACAGCATGTCTTAAGAGGGGTGGCTATACGTAAATATTTGCTTGCCTTTTACCATACCTGGAAAAAACTGTGTTTTTTCTTCTTCTCTTTGTAAATTCAAGAATCAAAGCTCTTGCATGTTTTCAGCTAAGATTCCAACTTTTCATATTAAAGTTTTATTTTTAGCTTTTATTAATCCTCTGTGATAATGGATACATATTTTGGTCCCATTTGATACGTGGAAAACAGGGAAGAAATATATTAAGCACTCAAAAGCATTGGACTGGTTTATGCGTGTTTATCCAGTTTCTTTCCAACAGGATAATTTGTCTTTTCCATTTATTTGTCTAATAGTACTGACGACGTCCAATAATATTAAATTTTTGGTTAAAATTAGAGTCAGATACCTCTTCAAATAATAGTAAGATATATTATCGATTTTAAAAATAAAATTTAGAATTTAGAGTTATTAAGTATAAAAAAATGTTAGGTAAATCATAATTTTCGTTATGATATAATTACCATAAATATTAGATCTTTTATTTGTGAGTTTGTATTTATATTTTATAATTAAATTGTTAGTAAAAAGGAAGGAGAACCTCTATTTTTTATATTCTTGTTTCAATGTTTTTAATAGTCAATTTAATAAAGAGGAAGGAAAATCTTAAAAAGTGTTTTGCCTATTATAATTAATTTTTGTTTAAGTTTTTTAAAATTTAATGTTAAAATTTTTATTTATTTAATGTTTTAATTAATTAAGAGAAGAAAAAGTATTAATGGATATTTTCTTTGTCTTAATTAGTTTTTGTTTAAAGATTTTTTTATTTATTTAAATTAATGTTCTGCTTATCTTAATAAATTTTGTTTAAAATTTTTAATGTTTAAATTAATTAACAATAGGTAAAATATTAATAGAAATTTCATCTAGCTTAATTAATTTTATTTAAATTTTTAAAATTTTTTAATGTTTAAATTAATTAATAATAGATAAAATGTTAATAGATATTTTGTCTATTTTAATTAATTTTATTATTTAAATTAATTGACAATAGAAAAAATATCAAAATTTTATTTATTTTAATTAATTTTATTTAAAATTTTTCAGGTTTAGTCTTTAAATTAATTAAAAGAAGTAAAAACACTTAATTGGTGTTTCGCCTGTCTTAATTAATTTTTGTTTAAAATTTTTAATTATTTAATATTTAAATTAATTAAGAGAAGAAAAAATACTAATGAATATTTTACTTATATTAAAGTTAATTTAAAAGGAGTAAAAACACTAAATATTTCATCTATTTTAATTAAATTTTAATAATTTAAATTTATTAAAAATTAATTTTAAAATTATATAATATTTAAATTAATTAAAAAGGAAAAAAAATTAATGTGTGTTTCTTGCGTCTTAATTAATTTTTTATTAATTTACACAATTCTAATTGGTTTAAACAATTTGAAAAAAAAAGGTTATTATTATTATTATTATTATTATTATTTATTCAATTGTACTTTAATAAATTAACTTGGTTTAAATTAGAAAGAAAATAAATTAAAATAAATTCTAAAAATATTAGTTTGGATTAACTTGGATTAAATTTGCTAACATTTGAAACGAAAAATTAGTTTGGATCTAAATGCCAAGGAAACAAAACCCCTCATACTCAAATGAGAAATAAGATAATTGATTTTTGGGCTAAATTGATGAGTTTCCATATTTTGGCCAATATTGTAAATTCCCTAAAGTTGAAAAAGTCCGGGTTTTACTTTTGGTTCTTCTTCTTCCCGCATGCAGCCGCTATGGATGATCGAGGAAGCTTCCGCCACCACCTCAAACCGGACTTGGACGGAGTCCTAACAGTGGTAGCTCCTCCTTTGACCGGAAGAAACTTCGGGTGACCAAGAGGAGCCATTCCGTGCAAGAATGGTGGCTTGAGGCATACGGGGTGCAGGACTGATACAGCCAAAACCAGGGGTTGCTGCAACCATACACGCTGCCTTCTTGTCACCGCCACACACCTCGGCTATTTCTACCGCAATTGCATGGTGATGACGTTGATATGCTGACCATATTTGAATTTGAAACTTCTGTGCGCATGGCTTTACTTTATTTCATCCGTTTATTTATTTCAAATTATTTTAGCAAGACAAACCAACCTTTTTGAATCCAAACGACGACTACCATTTTCATGCAAATACACGCATGTACGAATTCATTCAATCTTAACAACGAAAAGGATAAAAGAACATACGGTTTCTCCTTCTCTCTGTGAAGGCTGCGGGAGGTGATTTTAGTTATTATCGGAAGTTGATTTTGTTGGCTGTACGGAGCTGATTTTGGGGGCTGCGTTGATGTGTGAAAGAATGGCTGTTCGAGCGGTGGCTACTTTGGGATGGGAATTTGATGGCCTTCTTGAGGTGTTTCTGGCTCCTTTTATAAAAGCCCTGTGGATTATCTCTTGGCGATAATTTAAAAGAAAAGGCAATGATTTTTCAAATGGCAACATGCAAGATTCTCCTTCAATTCCCTTTCTTATAATTACTGATGGAAGCTTCTCAAAATCTTCAAGAATGATTTTCTCTTAAAATTAAAAAAATTTTGAAATTAATAAATTTTTTTTCAATCATAAGGAATTAATTGGTTGACACCTTAAATTAATTTAAATTTTTTTTAAATTAATAACTTTCTTTTTTCATTTTGATAAAGAATTAATTGATAGACAAGATGGGGAATGCAAACGAAGAGACATTACTTCTAGGGGTATTTGTATCTGTTCATTGAATGAATCTTGCATTTGTCAATTTTTTTTTTTTCACTTTCTATTGTTCGCGTATATGCTGTAGATAGCCGTTTTGAATTTTGCAATCATTACATTTGATATTTAGGGGATGGATATGTCTTCTTTTTAGGGCATTGAGAGGTATGGATTGGAGAATTGGGCTGAAGTTGCAGAACACGTTGGAACGAAGAGCAAGTCACTATGTATTGATCATTATAATGCTATATCCATGAACTCTCCGATCATTACTCTTCCAATATGCTAGTCTGGCACATTTAACTACATCAGATAGTGTTGCTTCCAGGAACAAGAATAGATATACAAGCCAGCAAACTTCAATCAAGAACTCGGGAAATCCAAGAACCAGAGCGCATAAACAGAAATTTATGAATCAAGATTAATACATCAACAAGAAAGATTAAAAAAGAAGATGAGAAGAAAATGACAGAACAATTAAGCGGAAATTCCTTTATTTGGTTTGTTAACAAAAGACCGAAGAGATAAATTACAACCCAGAGAACCTAGAAGCATCGGGGTTTTTCTACTGAGTTTTTTTAGCAATTCAACTAACTGTTCTAGTTAAAGTCGATTTTAACCTTTTACTTAAAATCATCTGTTACGGTCTTACAGCTCCAGTTCTCTGCCTTTACTCTTCATTAACTAATATTACTTGACTTAATTTTTATTTAATGAATCTTTTATTAACAAACTCCATCTTGATTGACTTAGCAACAAATTAAACACACGATTTCCTCCTCTCAAATACAAAAGCAGACCTCTGAACTATTCTGTTGTACTGCTTCTCAACCTTCTTGCAAATTCTTAATAGCTGCAAAGTCTACTGTAAACACTAACAGCTAACTTCCTGCAACTGCATCTAAGCTTACTCAATCGTATTCATCAAGCTCAAATAAAACTTGAACTTCTCAATTGGGATACACTTGGTTAGAGCATCAGCAGCATTCTATAAGGTGTGAACCTTCATTAGTTTTACTCTACCTTTAGATAAAATATCTCTAATAAAATGCTGCCTCACATCCATAAGTTTGGTCCTGTCATGGTAGATTTGGACGGCTGAATTGCACTTTGATTGTCACACAACACCTAATCTGCTTCGTTCCCTATCTTCAGCTCTGCCATAACTACCTGCAATCATAAGGCTTCTTTAATGGCTTCAACAACGGCCATATACTCAGCTTCAGTGGTTGATAATGCAACCAGATGCTGCAATGAAGCTTTTCAATTTATGGTGAATCCTTTAAACATGAAAATGAATCCTGTTATAGACCTCTTCCTGTAAGCATCTGCTACAAAGTCTGAATCAACTAACCCTCCTAGCAAACTGACTCCTCCAGCATCTTTCCCAAAGACCAGACACCTATTCAAGCTTCCTTTAAGGTATTTCAAGATCCATTTGACAGTTTTCAGTGTGCACTTTCAGGATTGCTCATGAACCTGCTAACAACACTTATTGCACAAGCAACATCAGGCCTAGTACATACTATTCCACACATAAGGCTTCCCACAGCACTTGAGCATGGAATACTCTTCATCTATTTTATTTTTCGGTCAATTTGAGGACATTGTTCCCTTGTCAAATTAAAGTGAACTGCTAGAGGAATTTTAGGAACTTTCACTGGTTTAGAGTTTTTCATGTGAAACTTTTTCAGCACCTTTTCTAAGTACCTTTCTTAAGAAAGATTAAGTTGCTTATTTAATCGATCACTTATGATCTCTATACCAAGAATTCCTATTGCAGCATCTAAGTCCTTCATTTCAAATGTTGTGCTCAGCATTTCTTTTAACTCACTCAGTCTGCTCATGGATTTGCTTGCAATCAGCATATCATCCACATAAATCAGCAAGAAAACCATATCTTCAAGACTTCTACCTTTCAAGTGTACACAATTATCGAGCTGGCTTCTCAAACAGCCACATTGCTTTATGTATCCTTCAAATTTCAAATTCCACTGTCTAGGTAACTGTTTGAGTCCATATAAGGATTTCTTTAACAAGCATACCTTCTTTTTTGATTCCTTTTTGACAAAACAATTAGGTTGCCTCATCAAAATCTCTTCATCTAGACTGCCATGAAGGAATGCAGTCTTTACATCAATTTGTTCATGATCAAGTCACTAAACTTAGCAACAGCCATATTGAGACTTGTCTAAATACTGGTGAAAAAATTTTTGAGTAATCAACTCCTTCTTGTTGAGTGAAGCCCTTGCCACAAGCCTTGCTGTAAACCTTAGTGAACCATCTAATTCTTCTTTCTTCCTGTAAATCCATTTACAATCAACAACACTTTTTCATTTTGGTTTCTCAGCCAGTACCCAGGTGTCATTCTTTTCCAAGAATCTCATTTCCTTACACTTTACTTCAAACCATTTAATTGCTACAGGTCCTTCCATTGCTTTCTTTACAGTTGCTGGTTCAGCAACATTTACTTCTTCAACTGTTAGAAGTGCATATGCAACTAGATTAGCATATGCAAACCTTTTTGGTGGTTTAATTGATCTTCTCACCCTATCTTTAGTTAGCTGATAGTCGTCATTGGTCCTTATTTGCTGTTCTTTATCTCTAACATCTGTTTGATCATCAATAATTGATTCTTCATCTGTTACAGACTCTGTTTCTGCAGTTTGAGCCTGCAATTCAGTCTTCTCATCCTGTGCAGGTATTGGCTCCACCTCAAACCGAACTCTTCCTCTATTCAGCTCAGTGCCAGGCTCTTTATCCTTTGTTTGCAGCTTACCCTAAATTAAGCCTTCTTCAAGTAACTTGACATCCCTATTTACTATGCACCTTCCTTGCCATTATGGCACCATATTTTCCATCCTTTGACCCTATTAGTACATCCAACGAAGATGCCTTTCATAGCCCTTCCTTTCAATTTCCCTTGCTTTATGTATGCAAAAACTGTACAACCAAATACTCTTAAGCGTGTAAGTGTTGGTACCACCCCTGTCCAAACCTCTTCAAGTACCTTAAGGTTAAGAGCTGATGAAGGGCTTCTGTTGACCAGATAAGTGACAGTCAATATTACCTCTGCCTAGAAAAATTTTGATAGGCCAGCATAGAGAAGCATGCTTCTTACTTTTTCAAGGTTCTATTGGTCCTCCTAGCAACTCTATTCTGCTGAAGGGTATATGTTACAATTTGTGCCTTAAAATGCCATGATCCCCGCAAAATTTCTCAAAGGCTGCACTACAAAACTCCATTCTATTAACAGGCTTTTACCTTCTTGTTTTTCTAATTCTCAACCAAATTCTTCTAATCTATAAATTTTCCTAGTACTTGGTCCTTGCTTTTCAAAGTATATACCCATGCCTTTCTAGAAAAATCATCTATTGTAGGCATAAAGAACATGACCCCCTCCCAATGGCACTATTGGAGCAGGCCTCCACAAATTGAAAGTACATAATCTAGTACTTCAGATGCTGCTTGTTTCCCTTCTTCAAACTTTGTCCTTTGATGCTTTCCAAGAGCACAGCACTCACAAAATTTGAGTTTATTTTTGGCTAAATTGCTTAACATTCCTTGTCTCTTTAACTTCATCAAGTTCCTTTCACCTAGGTGTCCTAGCCTTTGATGCCACAACATTAAATCATCATTGTCTTTAAAACTCCTGCATTTACATCTCCTGTGATGACTTCCCCAAGCAGTACATACAAACCATTTTGCCTTCTTACTTTCATTAGCACTAATGACCCTTTTCAGACCTTTAAAATCCTATTCTCAGCCTTAAAGGTACATCCAACAGATTTTAACATACCTAGACATACTAGGTTCCTTTCTAAACTAGGGATATACCTTACCTTTTGTAACTCAATTAATTACCTACTTTGCGTTTTCAACCTAATGGATCCTACTTCCTTAACATCGCAAGTCATATTGTTCCCTAGGATAACTTTTCCACTATCTTCAAAGTTTAATCTAAAGAAGAGCGACTTACTTGGGAGTATGTGATAGGTGCAACCTGAGTTGAGAATCCATTCTTTAGTGGTCTGCTCTTTACTTTGTAGAGCCAACGAGAGGAATGAATCCTAGAAATTTACCTCAGTTATTACAGTGGATTTAGGTTTCTTGTCAGGTGCCTTTAATGCCTTTTGTTGCTTCCTTTCAGGGCAATCTTTCTTAAAATGACTTTCTTTGTGGCACTGAAAGCATCTTAAGACCTTCCTTCCTGATTTTGATTTGAACTCCCTTTTTCCTTTGCCTTCCTTTCTTTCTTGTCTGCCTCTGACGTTTAGTCCTTCTACAGTGCTGCCTTATTTGTGTTGGTTCCTCTTATTTAACTCTTTGGAGTTTAAAGAGGTTTTTAAATCATCCATAGACAAAGAAGACCTGTCATAAAGTATAGTATCAATAAAATGCTCATACGAGCCAGGCAGGCGGGTAAGCACTATCAGGACCTGGTCTTCATCTTCTACTTTGACATCAATTGTCCCTAGGTCGATCATCAGCTTATTGAATTTGTCCAAATGATCTTCAATTGAACCTCATTCTTCAAGATTGAGAGCATAAATCTGTTTCTTTAAGTAAAGCCTCTTGGCTATAGACTTATGTTGATAACTTTCTTCCATCTTCAATCAGATTCCTCGAGCAGTTTTTCATATAAAGATAGAATCAAGGGACTTCTAGCCTTCCTTTGTATCTCCATGATTTCATATTTCGTGAACTCCTCAGTCTCGATCTTGAAATCTTCATTTTCAAAAGTATAATCAAGGCCCTCGTGCTCCAAGAAAGCTCTCATTTTATATTTTCAAAGAGAAATATCATTCTTTTCAGTAAACTATTCAATAGAGAACTTTGTTGTTATCATCTTGATTACTAGTTCTTATTCTGAGAATTCTTCAAATTTCGTCATTTACAATCTACCCTTTAATAGCTCTGATACCACTCATTGCTTCCAGGAGCAGATAGCACCAAGAACAGATATACAAGCCAGCAAACTTCAATCAAGAAGTCGGGAAATCCAAGAACCAGAGCACATAAATAGAAACTTATGATTCAAGATTAACACATCAACAAAAAAGATTAAAGAAGAACATAAGGAGAAGACGAGAGAACCAATTCAACGAAAATCCTTTTATTTGGTTTATTAGAAAAAGTCTGAAGGGAGAAATTACAACCCAGAGAACCGAATCATCGGTGGTTTTCTACTGAGTTTTTTTAACAACTCAACTGGAAATTAACTAACCGTTTTCGTTAAAAGACAATTTTAACCTTTTACTTAAAATCAACTGTTTCAGCCTTATAGCTCCAATTCTCTGCCTTTACTCTTCATTAACTAATACTACTTGACTTAACTTTTGTTTAATGAATCATATATTAACAGATAGCAATAATATAGTGATATTCTTCATGAATTGGCGGCTTTGGACATGTCTCATGTAATGGGAAAGAGCTAAGACAAGCTCCTTGCTATGGCAAAAGAGCGTCGTGAAGTTAGCTCTTTGTTGATTCTGTTTTTACTTGGAGACTATTTCTGAAGTTTTGAGACTACATTGAAATGAGATTGAACTAGTGCACTTAAAATACCAATGTTTTGGACTGAACTGCTCTTCATTTACGTTTTTAGGTCATTGATTTGCTACTTGTGTTGATTATTTCTACTCTAGGCAGTTAAGTCCATGTATAACCTCTGTTTCGTTTCTAACAAATAGATACTCTTTAACTTCACTGGGAACTTATTTGTTGCTAAGAGTATGACTTGATTTTAACTTTTTAAGTTCATCAGTTGGTATCAGTAGTTGAACTGAAGCCATCAGATTTCATATTTTGTTATCTATATGGAATAAGGAAGCAGTTTTCACATTTTTTTTGCCACAGAACTTTCTGCAGTTGATGCGAAAGAAGATCCTCTCCTGTCTACAAGGATGAAGTAAAACTACCTTCACTACGTTATATTCAACACAGATTTACTCTCTGTTCTATTTTCTTAGTTCTTTGTATGTGCTTGATCAGATTTGAGGCATTGAGAAAAGAAGATGTAGCTCGTCAATTCTCATCTAGCTTAACTAATTGTGTAAGTATCAGACAATTTTGGTATATTTTGGGCTTCTTTGTTTCATTCTTTTATGGGTCTGAATATTTGATTGATGAAGTGCATTCATTGTCTTTTTTTCCTCTTTTTTGGTTGAGGTTGGCTCCCTTATACCAAGCAGTGGCAACACATTCACTGGTAAGAAGCCCTCAAACTTGACCCAGATGAAGAACAAGATTAAAGTGGAAGGTATTCTTTCTCCACCAAAGGTTCATGATAGAATCGTTGATTGGTCGGTGTCAAGGATTCTAATGACTCTTAGTTAGATACCCTCAAGATTTGATGTATTCATCCTAAATTCCACTTTTTGACTGCCCTCAGTCACATGAAACATTGCTCAAGTAGGTAGGCGAAACGAGGTTGCGTGTGCAAATTGACCTGCCACAAACATTCATGCCATACATGATGACGATGCTTTTTTATATCATTTTTAACATGGGATTTTTCTTGAATCAAGGCCTTGCGGAATTTAATTACATAGTATTTTCAGTGGATTGGTGAAAATTCATTTATTTCATTTTCCAAGTGCTTAATGATTTTCTTTTCTGTAGTGCCTGCAGAACCTCAGTCATACATGAGCATTGAGGGAAAAATAACCTTAGGACTTTAGGGGATGAGAGATCTTCTATCACTGAATTGTGTGGCTATAATTTCAAGAGGCAGGAAATTGAGATTGCATACGATGACAATGCAGAGCAGTTACTGGCAGACATGGAATTTAAGGATAATTAAAGCTGAGAGTGCTGCGGATTTACTCAAAAAGGTACCTGTATAGCCCCCAAATTAGCATGGTTTGGGGGCGAGTAGAATTTTATATCACATTCATGAGTACTATGAAACAATATTACCAAGCTATTCATACTAATTTTTCTACGACATTTTGATTTTCTTGTTCACAATTTTCTGTGTTTATAACTGGAATGAATTCGGGACTTCTTGAAATTGATGAGAGGAAACGCAGCAAGGACTTCATACTGGAAAGAAATTTGCTATACCCTGATCCTTTTGAGAATAATCTCTCTCCCAAAGACAGAGAAATATATTAGCGCTACAAGGTTTTCATGCAATTCCACTCGAAGGGAGATCATGAAGAGTTGCTCGAAAGTGTTATTGAGGAACACTGGATTTTGTTTATACTTTATTCTACCATGTAATGGTGATGTCTTGTCACACATTTCAAAGGACCTCTGCATGCTAAACATAGTTTATCATCTACGCAAAATTACTATCAATTGCTATACCCCGTACATTGAAGGAGCTAAAGTTCAATAAGAAATGATAGTTCTCCACTGAATGAGCTAAGATCCTTAATATTCACATTGGATATTATTATATACAGGGAGCACGAGCTGCTGGCTGTCGTAAATCTAATGAGGCGCGCAAATTTCTTGATCAGAAGAGGAAAAAGGAAGCCGAAGACAATGCCCTAAGAGTGAAGGAAAGTGGGCAGCCTGGTCCAAGTGGTAAAGTGTTACCGAGGCCGAATAATCTCAGGGGTGAATTAGATAGAGATCAGCCCTAGTGGAGATGTGAGGGCAGACACCGGTCTACAGCCCTTTGGCAAACGATTCATCTTATCTAAAGATGTTGGAGACCCTATCTGTTGAGATATTCAATGGAAACATTAGCAAGAAATCTGATGCTCAAGATTGAATGGAGCAAAGTTGATCGAGCATATGATATGCTTGTCAAAAAGGGCATCGCTCAAGCATAATGACCTTTTCATATCCCATTTCATGTAACATCAAACTCGTATAGGTTTCTTGTTTATTAACAAGTAAAATGATCAAATAAAATAAAATAAATGGGTCATATTGTCTCAAATATGTTGAATGATACATGGGTGACTTGAGAAATATTTATTAAGATTTGATAATCAGATTAATTTTTCTCTGAGTATGGCTAGTATGGCGATGAAGTTGCTTTTCACCGGTAATGTATAAAGTGCAAGAGTAAAGGAGAGTAGGTCTAGTACAATCTTCCATCTCTCTCTCGTTTAATTGCACAAGTATAGCTTTGCGTCAGATCCTATGCAAACATTTATCTGAGTGTGACGTCTTATTGCAGTTACAATTGAAAAAAGAGTTTGATTCTCATTCGATTCCAACCAAATGAACCGACTATGCAGTCCCAGAGCTAATGCTGCATTCTTTGTTTTCGTTTAATAATTAAAAGAAAAGAATACAATACATAGGATATGAGAAGGAAGTCTTCCTTTTTCCAATGCCAACACCACTGAGTTTGTAATTGTAGAACCATAAATAAGATTTTTTCGCTTTGTCATTGCTGGCTACAACCTAAGAAAAGCACAACACAGTGAGAAACCAGACAAAACACAAACTATAAGAGTTGGGTCAGGTCAGGTGTAAGCCAGGTGGGAACTGTACAACACCTAAAACAACACCACCTAAAACAAACACAGAACAAAAAGCAAAGGCAACTATTTCAGGGCTCTATAGTTGATTTTACTTCCGTTCCATTGAACGTTAGAAAAAAGAGCCTGAAATTCAATTGAATGGAAACGTGAGCAGAAATCATAACCCCACCCGCAAAATTAAAAATTAAAATAAAAACAAATTTTCCCAGTTCCCTAGACAGTCAAACTTCAACAATTCCAACCTATGAAATCCCAAAAAACAGCGTATCATGAAATCACGCACTCCCTTCGCCCTCAAATATTCGATTTTCGTTTTCAATTTTCAATTTTCAATTTTGAAGTCCATCTATCTATCTCTGTCTTCTTTTAGTAAGAGAAATTTCAGATTCTCCCATCACTTTCTACCGTCTCCAGTCTCCGTGAACTTTTCAAAGTCAAACCCTCCTCCTTCACAGATCGAGAGCTAAAAGACCTATCACTCACCACCAAAATCCCATAAATAGATTACACTCTCATTCGATGCTGCCACGTGTCTATCATTACAAACGAATGCGTTCAATGCTCCTAATCCCTCGTGGAAATCGTACAAGTACTCACCTTGTTCCAATTCCCAAACTCTTATCAAGCCAACGGCGGACAGTAGCGCGTAACCTTGATTCATGCAGCCCGCGACGTTCGCGTTCCTTGGAATTTGACCTCTTATACTAAACCGACGCACTTCTTCAAACGTCTCTACCCTGCGCACGATTGCCAATCCACGGCTGTCTACGACTATGAACGCCTCGTTGTTTACATCAACCGTGGTCAACAGAATTCCTCTCCTGTACTCTCGCTCACCCAAGATTACCGCTTGGTTTCTTAAATCGAAGATCATCAAACGGGAACTCGTGCAAGCCACGGCGGATTCTTGACTCGTCACCCTCACCCGGCCGATAAACTCGGTGAACTCGGTCAACATTCTCCAACCCATTACTGTGTTCTGGTCGGCCAACGAACCGCCCACGAAGGTGAGCTCTTCGGTTTGACTGTCCCATATGTGAAACGCCCGGCCCGCTAGGCCAGCATAAAGGCCCACCCAATATCGCTCGCAGCCCGTGAAGTCCACAAGCACGCCGTCATTCACCACGTCACCAAACTGGGCCCTGCGTGGGGGATTCACCACGTCATCGATAATGGCCACGTGGATGTCGCCGTCCAACGTGGCGAACACGAGTTGGGATTCTGTTAAGATGATGCCCGATACTGCTCGCGAGAACCGGCCGAGGCGGTCGCGATGCTGAGGACGGAATGTTCTAATGTGGTGACGGGTGTCGAGATCGAATAGGCGTACGGTTCCGTCGGCAAAGCCGCAAGCGAGGTGTATGTCAGAGAGAGAGAGACAACGACACGTCAGACCGTCTGGGTTGTCCACGTCAGAGGGATCAAAGTGTAGGATGGCATGTGTGTATCTACCCGTCCGAAAATTCTGGGCCATTCGATGTCGATGGACGTATTCATCTCTCCACGTGGCGCGTACGAGGTTTGTACGTCCCCATATGCGTAGAGTGAGGCGGCGCCAGAGAAGATCAGAGCGCGAAACTGCTCGCCACGTGGAACATACCTGCATGCAGTAAAAACGACAGACACATGAGGAAGTTCATGCATGCACGCTAGTGTATCCACCCACATATATATTCATTTTCTGTCTCGCACGTTTGGATATGTTGATAATTATTATTAATATAGCTTGATTAATCATGCATCAGTGAAATATAAGTTCAAGCTTCGATTTTTATATTGGGTTATGAAGTTGTGATGTTGAGATGGCGAAATATGCCATGTTTACTAAATTGAGACCGGCATTGTAGTTCTACGTAGGAAAGTCGAAGACAAATGGGCCAACGCAATCTACCAGTCCATGCATCTAGTATTTGAATGTTTTGTATCGTGTAGTGTATGAAGAGCAGAAACTCGAAAGTGGAGCCATAGCCAGGCTGGTAGCAGGCATCAGGCAGGAGAGACTAGCGACTAGAGAGCAGAATAGAGTTGTGTGTAAGACAAGACAGTGAGAAAGACGAGGAAAAAAGAAGAGGTGTTGGGGGTTTCAGATGTCAGAAAGAGCTAACTCAGTCAGTCAGTCAGTCAGTCAGAGCTCAAAAGAAAGAAAACAAAAAAAAAAAGCAAAAGGAGAAGTGATCAGATGCTTGGGTATAGCTAGTAGCTAATGGTGTTACATCGAAGAAGATGATGCGACTTGTCTTCTAGCTTTATAGCCTTTCAGTAGTTATATATATATATATATATATATAAAAGAGAAAACAAAAAAGACAAAAACAATAAAGAACGTCTATTTTAATATCCCACTGTCAGGGAGATGTGTTAAAGACTGTGACAACTCCATCTTTATTGCTATTATTATT
The DNA here is from genome assembly GCA_035221805.1 of Trichilia hirta. Lineage (NCBI taxonomy): Eukaryota > Viridiplantae > Streptophyta > Magnoliopsida > Sapindales > Meliaceae > Trichilia > Trichilia hirta. The sequence continues at coordinate 957,076 of JAWDEX010000001.1, read as the reverse complement.
ACGATTCCTCAATTCATGTTATAATTTCTATAAGGTACACGCTAAGTACAGATACCTCACGTACCATTTACAACAAGAATCGAAACCATATTCTTAGAAAGAGAGAACAATCTTCGTCAAATTTTTTGCTTAGCGATTGAACTGAAGGACAAAAGATAATATATAGATGTGGTCCATTATTCTTCCTAGGGTTGTTTCTTATCATAGAAAGCTTATGTACAAATTTGTATGTACATAGTATTACAATTTACAATTTTTTTTTCTTTTTTCTCTCGTTTCTCTCTCTTTCTCTCTCTCTTACATTTCCAAGAAAGAGCTGTCAAAGGCCTGTCCCTTTAATAGCGGAGAATCTACTTAGCTTCTTCAATAACAACTACCCTTTTCTTCCTTCTTTGACTCTCTTCCTTCTTGTGCGTTTATTTATTGGACCGACCAAATTACATTTTATCATATATTGCAAGTATGCAATAAATAATTGAATTTATTCAACTTTTAACCGAATAAATAAACTAAACATAGCCGGTACATGCATGCAAAAAAGAAATAATTAAGAACATAAAAGAACACAACTGGGCGGTCTATACAAAATCCAAAATGAAGACCCTTGTCACTGAGGTGACGAGGAGAAATCAGCAGCTTGAGTGCCAGCAGCATTGGCCTCCATGTGCTTTTTGTTATTGCACATGCTGACTTTTGACTGATATATGCATCAGTTCGTTTTATCGACAATCGAGATCTCTCACGGATTAGAAGAAAAGTGTGCTAAGAAATCAAAACACGGAAGAAAGAGAGAATGAAGTGGTTGGATTTTATAGTATAAAACTATTTACAAGGCTACTTTTCATTTGTCTTTGTTAATAATGCATCAGCATGGCTCGAAATAATATTCTATAATGTATTAATACCTATCGGTAAACTATTATTCAAAACCATATCCTTGCGTTTACTTCATTAATTGTTTGGTATCTACAAATCTTGGTAGAAAAGCGAATTTGAAAGTGGGAAAAGGAAAGAAAATTCTAAAAATGAAGACAATTAATTGCATTACATGGAAGGAAGAAGCAATGTTGTACTTTGAAAGAGTATGGCTGACCTAGTCTATAAAAATATATATGAAAAAGGCAAAAGTTGCTACATATATATTTAATATGAAACCGTACATAGAAATGTAATTGGCTAACAGGAATAAAGCTAAGGCATACATCAACCGAGTCTGAATCTTTCCTTAAATTATGCTGTATAGTACATCCTATATACTTCTTTCGCTAACCAACAGAGCTATAAACAAAAGTAGGCTTTGAATCTTATCTGCAATTTTGGTGTAAGAAAAGCAGCATTCCAAATGGATCATATCTAGCAATAGAGAGATAAGAAAGTCCAGTCAAAAAGTTTTCGGATTTCTAGAGCTGAGCTTGAAAAGGATCGAGCCAAGAACCAGAAAAAGAAAGAGATTTCAATCCAAAAGACTCCTTTTCTTCAAGATTTGAAAAGGGGTCCAAAACTAAACATTCTAAAGTTATCTCAACCCCCCAAAAAAACAAGATAGAGAGAGAAAGGTAGTGAGATCAATGATAAAAACTAACATACCCTGTATGAAAACTACTAATACCTCCCTGAAAGGGACATAAATTTTGTTAGAAATGGACCCATCAAAAAACAGCAGTGCATGCTCTTGCGTTTCAAACAAACACAATTTTTTTTCTCCTTGGATGCCCGTGTAATTCCTAAATATACACCGTATCAGCAACCAGGATTCGTTCAACTCTCTTCTATTGTTTTGAATTTTGTTCACATAAAGGAAAAAACGAAATCAAAATCTAAATTTCGGAATTTTATTTATTTTCAGAACACCGCAAAGTCTAAAACAATATGTCGACCGGAGCTATACATTTTGTCCATTTCTGCATTAATAACCAGTGAGTTATTAAGCTTTATAATTCATATATTGGCTAATTATCGGTAAAAAAAAACATGATTTAAGGTCACAAAATGAGTCCTAATGATTAAAATTCTCATCTAAAAAGTCTCCAAATAACCAATTCTTCATCTAGGATTAACCAGAAAGATGTCCCGTTTTCCATTTTGTATTGAAACCAAAAATGAAGGGAAATGAGCAAGAACGTACCCGAAACACATTGGTAAGAGCAGCAGCGGCAGCAAGACGGCCATCCGAGAGCGCAGCATCAATGGCGACGTGGGCAGCAAGAGCTTCTACAAAAGGCTCGGGCCAGACTTCATTAACGGCACGCCGACGAGAGGAAGATGGACCTTCGAAATCACTTCCTCTTCTTGCACCGTAATAACGACCAACACCGTTACCACTATCATTGCCATCTTCAGAAGAAGAGGAAGAAGATGATGACGACATGGAGGCGTTCGAATAAGAATTGGAACAGGCTATAGAAGAAGAAGAAGAAGAAGAAGAAGAAAGAAATGGGCTACAAAGCGACAAGGACAAAAAGGCATAGACAAAGACACCCAAACGAGGGTCCCTAAACGAGTGTGTTTTTGGACTCTTGAAGATATATATGGGACTTTTATTGATGTGTTAAGATATATTATATTTTATTGGTATTATTATTATATTAAAATTTTATTTATTTATTTACGGTTGATATTGGGAATAGGGCTTTTTATTTGTCAAAAGAGGGATTTTCCCGCCCTGCAAAGGCGGCGGGGGAGTTCGTTTCAGGTTCCGTAGGAAAAACTGGCGAGTTGTTCGTTTGGCCATGGTGTTTTTCAGGTTCTTCACAACACGTTTCTCTCTCTCTCTCTCTCTCTGGTCCAACTTACAATTTTTTATTTCTTAGTCCTTAAAAATGGAAATCGCGTAATCGAAGAGAAGTAAAAGAGATCCTGATATAAAAGGGACGTAATAAAGATAAAAGATAATTTTGAAGGAAATTTTTCGAGGGAAAGCTAATCTAACCTATGAAAGCTTGACCAAGGGGTTCACTGGAGAAACTGTAGTTCATAAGTCAAATGGGTTCAAGTTGGTTCCATTTGGCATTGTTAGCAAATTTTATATTGTTTTTTGTTGTTCCATGCAATATAAAGGTATTTACGGGCATTAACAAACGGATGCAATGAATATTTGAGTAAATAGGATTAGAAAAATACAGCTTTATTTATGTTGTCTTGTACAAGAGATCTTCAATCATTTGAGAAGACATACATGTATTATGATTCAAAATTCTTATTATCAACAATTATGCATGTTTTTAGTATACAAGTTCTATTTACGCATGCAATAAAATTATCACAATTTTGCATGGATTAATTCCTATAAGAGTTTTTATAAATAGATAACATTCCTTTTCTTTTTTTAATGATATAATAACCTTTTTTTAGTTATTTTTATATGAAAATAAATAAATTTTTGATGAAAATATATTTTACCTAACCACTAATGATTTTACTTTATGGCAGCTGACTAATTATAACCCCCAACATCTCAAACTTTGAACATAATCAAGATCTATATATATATTTTTTAATGTGATTGTTTGGAAATCTAATATGATATGATGTAATGATGCTTTGTAATCTACTCTAAATTGGGTAACTTAATGTTGTAAACAAAATGGGCAATTTGAGAAGATGTTAAATCAAATTACACAAGCGTGAAGCTTCTGTCCCTCATGTTTTGTGCCCTAAATTGAATGCGTATGTATCATTTGTGATCATTATTAACCCTCCTAAATATTATACCGACAAAGCCCAATACTTTTAAGACATTATACATAAATAATAAATAATAATTAGTAAAATAATTATATGTTAATATTTTTGTTCTAATATTATACCGACAAAGCCCAATACTGCGGAGAAAATCAAGTGAACTACTCGGGTAATGTAAAGAGTCATGATTTGCTAAAATTTTAATTATGGAAATTATTTTGCAAATTAATTTAAGATAATAGCATTAATTGGGAGAATTGATGCAATTAATAGGTTGTCAGTTAATATTAACTTCACTTAATATGGTTGAGTGAATCATTAGGAAATGGAAAGGGACGAAGCAAGTTCAGGTTTATGATTTAAAAGAACAAAAGTAATTAAATAATTCATAATTCTTTTAACACAGAATAATCATTTTCTTGATATCAAAAAAATATTACAAGGGCAATTCAAAAACTTTCAAATAATTGGGTTAGTAAATTTGTAGTTAATATGTAGTAATACAAACTGTGACAAATATTAAAAAAATAATAATAATAATTTTAACCAACCAAAAGTTTCATCTATTATCTTTTGAGTAGGGCAGTTATGATGATCAAATGACTTTTTCTATATTTGATTTTTATTAAACAAATAAAAAGAAAAAAGAAAATCATGTGAATGTACTTTTTTTCCTGAAACCATGTCAAATATGAAATGGGATGGGGACAATTTCGATGAAAGAAAATATAAATCGAACTGTCTTTTTGATTCAGGGAGGTCTTGTCCAATCACACAATAGAGACCAATATATTCTTCAAATATATAATATATTAATAGAAGCAAATTGTATTTGGAATAATTTTTTGTTTTCTATTGTTTTGTTTGTTGTGAAGGTGAATCTCAACATGAATAAGAATGTAATACGAAGTAACAATGGGATAAAAAATCATATTTTTAGAGTCAAAGTACAACCATGACAAATATATAAATAATATATATGTAAACACACACACTAACACTTCTCTCTGTTCCCACCAATACATTACTACTACTTTCTGTTAATAACAGAAATTTTCATCTTTATAAATATTTTGAAAGGATTTTTAAATTTATACATTGGTTTTATTTATTTATTTTTTTAAAAATGATCATCAAAGATATTTTATAATAAATACATAAAAGAAATAAAATAAATGTGAAATAGAAACCATTATGTTAATTAATATCGATTATCACATGATATAGCATTATTACGATGCCAAAGTTTAACTATGTAGTTTCATGTACGTTAACTTTATTTTGTGAGATGAATTGCACCAAACTGAAACTGAGAGATTGGATCAAATATTAGACAAAATATAAAAAGGATGGCAAACAATGCATATTTTGTTGTTCTATTCATGTTTAAAGTATTAATAGATGACATAACAACTTCAATTTAGATCATATTTTCATTTAATAGAAGGCTTATTGGGTCATTAAAACATAAGATTCAATTCGTAATCATGGAATGGAAGGAAAGAGGATTGAGAAAAATCAGTTGGGCCATCATTCCTTGTTCTGGTCTCATGAGAAGGCCCAGTTATTATACAGGAGGCACTTAATAGATATCTGCATTTGGGAATGACTCAATGAGACATAGAGTAAATTAATAATATATTATTTTTGCACTTACAAATAAAAAATTACCAACTTATAAACAAATGTCTCCATAACATAGTCTCTATTGAAATACCCTCTAGTGTTAAATTGCTAACTCTTTTATTATGATAGTCAAGATTTAATACAATAAAAATAATTTGTTCATTTTAATAGAATGAAGAGATTGACTCATTTGATAAATTGTGAGATTATTTTTCAAACAAAACATGATGCAACAAACAAAACATGATGAAAACTGCCAATCCAAAATTTCGATTAATAAACAATCAATTTATTTTCTTTCAAGATAGTATTAGTAATTAATTTAATCAAAAGTTGTCGCATACCCTACAAGTACTTTAGTCGTCGTATTTTAAAAATATCGGTACTTGGATTACTATTGCTTCTCTTTCGTGTTGTTTAATTAATTCTGTTGGAGTGTATTTATGGTGCAAATCTTAATTTATTACTTATTATCATTTTCTCATTGCTTGAGTTGGCCATATTAAACTTGGAAGAAAATATAATACTCATATATTAGTTGTTGCTTTGGCCTTAAGAGTTTCAATCCTTTGAAACCCTTAAACATCATTTAATGAGTAATTGACATTGATGTTGACTTGAGATAGAAATATTAAAAATTTAGGTAAATCGATCTTAATAAGATTATCAAATAAAAATATAATATGTATACTAATTTTTTTATTTTTTTTTAGTTTTAATTATAATTAACAAATCTTAAAATAAACGTGTATATAATCAAAATTTATTAAATGAGTATACAAATAATATGGTAAGTCTGCTTCACTTAATATTTTTTAATAAAACAATATATAGATAATAAAAGAAAAACTTAGATGCACACGGTTCTCCCATTATAGTTATAATTAATTAATTTTAAAATAAATACATACATAATATTAGATATGATATAATAATACACCTATTTCACTTAAGACTTTCTGATATAATGATAAGTAATTAGACGAGCAAATGACAAAACCTTTGTTAATTATTTCAGAAATATATTTTCTTTTTCGTTTCCTAACGAGGATAATTATAAATTAAGATATCTATTGCCTATAATATTCCGATAAAGAGATCATCTTTACATCTCATTTATCCACCTACTATCTATCAAACGTCAAAAATAAACTTTTCCTGGTTTGAATAAATGATCTCACAACATCAATGCAGATAATGATATAAAGTCAATAAACCATCCATCCATATCCACGGATTAACACCACCACTGAAAACTCAATCAAATCCAAGCTTGACTTGCGATCCATTCATATCTCTCAAATTTCTCACAAGTCAAACAATTTATTACATTTTTGTTTGGTCCGAAAATTATACATGAAAGATTATACATTCGATAAATAAACACGTAGAATTAAATTACATATTCAGACAAAATTACTTATCATTTCCTGGAATGTTTTCATTGAACTTTCCGGCAAACCATGAACTAAAATGATTCCATTCTTCCCTTTTCCTTCAGGAATAAACAAACCAACTTCTTTCGGAATGATTATACTTCCGAACTGCATTGGCTCTCCCCATCCGAAATCTGCAGAGTTGAATGGAATTCTAGTCCATGAAGTAATCAATAGAGTTGCAGTAAACGAAGGTATTGCATTGACATCAAAGGAATCGATATAAGATCGGATGTAATCTTCGTTAACTCTTTGAATTGCATTTTGCACCATCTTTACTGCAAATGAAAATGGTTTCTCTATCAATTCTGCTGCAGTGCAAACACATTCGCTGATTAAGACTCCGTTGCCAAAAAACCCTTCTGGCAATGATGTAGTAATAAGCTTTCGTCTTATATCAACTGCAAAAACGAGTTTGGTTTGTTGATTGGGTTTCATTTTCAGTGCTTGGCTGCGGAAACGCCACAGTAAAGCTGCGAGAACTGTGAAGCTCGAGCAATAACTTAGCTCTCCATCCTCCATTGCTGTCTTCTTCAAGCCTATCAACTTATTTCGATCGAATGTGAATGATTTGTACACCATATTTTCTTCCTGGTAGAGGTGTTCTAAGTTTGATATGTCAGTAATATCAAAGATGCTCAGTTTTTCAGAGGATTTTCCAGGTTGGGTGGACATCAATATGGATTTATCAAGAACTGGAGGGTTAGTTAGGGTTACACCTCTGGCTGTTTCAGCCCACGAATTGACAAACTCCATTGCTGAAATCCCATCTGCCATACAGTGATTTATCGTCAACCCGAGAACAAAGCCTCCGCAATTAAATCTTGTTACCTATTATATATATATATTACAGGAAAAGGTTCAACATCACAAAACCCCACAAAAATAGTAATAATAAAAAAAATAAAATTTACTTGAATCTTAAACCTGTGCAGTCATCAGAGGCATTTCCAGGAAGTTTTCCACTCCTGGAACTTCATAAACAAGCTTCTCTAACATTGCAGTATCAGGAACTGTGATGTCTCCAAGCATTTCGATCTCCCAATCAGCAACAGCTTCAACAAATGGAATCCCGTCGGAATTATCACTTTTGCACTCCACAAAAAGCCTTCCATCAGAACTTCTTCTTAATCTCCCCGCTAGTGGACGGTAATAAACTAAAACTTTAGCCAAAGCTTGTCTAATCACATCACAAGCTGCTTCATTACGTTTCTCACCATCTAGCTTATAAATGTAAATCGTCTTCATCATGGCCATGACGGCATGGTCTAGGTTCGACAAGAAGTAGTTTTCATTACAGGTTTTCGTTTCATTCGTGACAGATACTGGTTCCGATCTTTTAACAGAAAGAGTACCCCCATTTTCCACCTTAGATTCCTCCGCTTTTATTGCAGATAGAATTGAAACAGTTTGCAACCTTTTTACAGAAACAAAGTCACCATTTTCCTGCTCAAATTCCTCCATGGAAAATTTTGACGAGTACCTGCAGTTGTGAAGCTCAAATCTATGTCTCAACACACGAAATAAACATGTATATATAAACATGAAACTACGATTATAAAAGTTTGGTAGGTGAATTATGAGTGTTTTTGAAGACTACCTTCAATTATTTTGAGGTAAGATACTGAAACTCAGCTTTGTTTATAAGCTCACATCTGATCTCTATCCTCACTGTCTACATTAGGCAGGTACAAGTTATATCATGTACAAATATATCATTGGCATCAGTTCTGAACTACTTCCCACGTCAAACCCATGTGCTTAAAGTATAGATGTCTTAGAAGATATAGTGTAAGTGGGAAAAATAGTGCCCCTTTCACATCCCTAATTATATTAAAAGTCACACGCAAACTTCCGATTCACATAGAGTATTAATTGAACGAGGAATTACAGAAATTAAAACCTTATTTAAACAAAGGTTAAGGTAAACTATCGTAATCAATGATTCATTAATTAAATGGTGAGTGTTGATAAGGTTCTTATCCGAATTGTTTCTTGATGCCATATAATTATACCTGTACCAATTAGTATGAGAAAATTGGAAGGATGAGGAATTTTTTTTTCTAAGTGGGCATATGCAGTACTGGAGAGCAACTGAGAATTAAAAAAAAAACAAAAATATTGTGAGTAACGTGTTTATCTTTATCTTTTTTGAGGCATATGGAAGCAATCATTTATTTATTTCATAAGCTGTAACCACGATGGAGCTTCACAGTGGAAGCATTCTTCCTCCTCTCTTACGCAAGTCAAAATCCATGATGACCAACTAGAAATAGAATAAAGCAGATGCAATAACATTATTGCAAAGGTGTCTATACTACTATGATTTTTGGGAATGGAAATGCATTTCAGACGCACTTACTTCCAACCGTCACTTGGATAGGTGTGTTGTTTTTAGAATTTCCCTTTTACTTAATTTGCTATATTTCACTTATTGGGTTTGGGCCATTTCTGCCCGCTCAATTCCTAACAGGAGTCTCCGTTGCAAATAGTGTCAGTATTTGCAAGAGATGATTTTGCATTATATCACGTATGATTCCATAGTCATCAAAATAACGGGCAAAAAGTTTGGAACAAAATTAGTAGATCTAGATATCTGAAACAACCATCTAATGTAACAACAGTTTGCTGCTTCATTCACCATAATGTTCCTCTGAGGTGTACTAACTGAATGGTAAAAGCATCTCTTCAAGAACTGATCCATTTTGTCTTCCACAATTTTCCCTGCATGTTTTCTGGCACATTACTGACTGTGAAATGCAAAGCATAGTCTGCTAAAAATGGCATGGACAATTGGTTGTACTCATCAATTCTGCAAGTTAAAATTTTGCTAATCATGTTCCTCAACTCCTCATCATTCAATTTAGTCTGAGAATAGCCAAATACTGTAAAATCCCACGTAAGCATGAGAAATGGAACAAAACATAAAAACTTGTCAGCTATTGCTCACTCATGTGGCACATTTCTCTTTCGTTATACGGGTCCAAAAGTGAATTTAATGAGGCAACGAAGTATGGAAACTTAGGTCGAAAATCTTCATAATAAAGAGCGAAAAATGCTGGAAAACTCTTCTTCTTTGCAAGGTCCCCTGAAGCTCCAACAACTGTTATGCTGAAAGTAGAACCAGCATTTTCTGATTCCGAAAAGGAGGCCTCTTTCCCTTCAGACTCAGATTGTTCATTGGCAAGAGGTTTTCCAGCTAAACCTAGTCGCAAAGTTGCATTTAGGAATCAGCAATGAGAAACAAAACCAAGAAAAAAAAACTAAGAATAAATGTCCAACAGATTTTGAAAGATTAAACATACTGGTAATAAAAAAGAGACAGGCTAAAAGAACAAAAGCACAATTTGCGGGACTCGTCATCAATAGGACATAACCTCGTGACTGTTAGTCGAAATGTTCATCATTGCCACTCGTTGCGATTATCACAAATAAAGAATGTGTTCGGTTCTGTTAGCACATTCTGAATATCCATCTCAACTACCATAGAAGTTATGGACAAAAACAGAAAGTAACTCCTTTTGCACCCCGTCTTTGAATAAGCAATTGCAATGCACATTAGAATATACCTGATAATGCTTAAGTTCAAATTTCCCTCCTAATTTACAAATGAATTCAAGTTTTTCTATTCCAACGCCAACAGAAGAATTCCAGTAAACTACATATTACGCAGAACCAAGAAGTGAATTTGAAAGCAAATAATCAAAACAAAAGCCGTTCTCATTCCCAAAATTCATGAATCAAACTGAAAAACCAGCATTAGAGGAACAAAGAACTCACTATCTTGCAAAGAAACAGCATTCAGAGGATGCCCATTAGAAGATTGGGACTGAAAACTCTTTCTTGAATGGATTCATGATCGAACCTAAGATACCAACTGGAAAAACAAGATTTTCTACGAGCAACAATGAACTTACTGAACAGTTGTGTATCATGATGCTTCAATGAAGAAAATGACTCCAACGAGCTGTAGCCAAGCAGTTATGGATCAAAGAAACTGCAGTTAGATTAAAATCAATGAAAAATGAAGTGTACATGAATTATTTGTAAGTTTTCAGTTAGATATTTATGAAGACAATTTGGTGAAACAAATCTACAACTACAAAATGAAAGTGCCCTTTTGGGTGGTTGAAAAGTCGAGTATTTGAACTTTGCTTTTCAGATACCAAAGAAATCTGTTATATGAGGTCAAGGATTTTATTCTTATTTTTGTCATGTTTTTTCAGTTTATAAGTAAACATATCAATTGGGACAACTTTGGGCCAGAATTCACATTATTGTCCTTTGAGATAATTTTGGATTTGTTCCTATTGAGTTTAGGAATCCAAATATAGTTTAAAATCCTATATTAAACTTCAACCAGGACAGAACACCACACAAACCCTTTAATTCTGGTTGGGGTTAGACCAAGAATGCGCAGTAATTTCCAAACAAACGAAGGGAAGTCAATGTCCATTGACAGGCTCAACTATTTTACATTTAATTTGATCAAATGTAGTAAATACTAAACACAGTGAAAAAAGAATTAGTTGGTGGGTTGCTTTCTATTGTTAATTGTCTTTAATCACTAACTGCTGAAATTTCATTATCCATTTTAAAAACTGAAAAGTCTGCCTAAATTGCCTGCACTCAATTTCAAATGACCCAAAACTGGCTTTTGGTCTTTCTAATGCCATTTTAATGTCGACAGCATATCTAACCATCTCAGTTGGCACTCTTAATGAAATTTATGCATACATTAGTTGAAAACTTTACATTCTCTTATAGCTCTTTAATGAATGGTTGTTAAAAAATTTAACTGGCTTCAATAGTGTAATTTTGTTGAGGTCCTAATGCACAATTGTAAATGGATTGACCAATTCTGCTCAACAACTTCTACAGTTCTTCATACGATAGTATCAATGGACCATCTCATTTTTTTCAACCATTGTATTTTTGCTGTGAGTTTGTTTGTGATCTAAGCAGACTTTTCTACAGCGGTAAATTGGTTGACCTGGTTCATGACTCATGTCTCACTGTGCCATTCTTCTTCACCAAGTTGGTAAAGCTTTATAATAATGTTAATAGTACAGAAGAAAAGGGGAAAAAAAAAAAAAAAGAAAGAACAAAGAATCAGTCAAATTTCAGTATTTTCTGGCTGGCCCAGAAGTCTTTAATAATACAAAAGAAATGAATTTGAGTTTATCTTCCACATGGTGAAAAGTTGTCAAAAAATGGTCATTGTTCATGGGATTCGAGGAAATTTTTGGAAACGGCAAAAATGATTACATCCAGCAATTCATGAATTGATTATATTTTAATGAATGAAAAGATAGCGATGAAATTGAAAGCGAATGCCTAACACAAAATCAAAATTAAAGACCAACCATCCAGAAATTAAGCCACGAAAATATTGGTAGTCGTCACTATTCCTACCTCAATAATGCTTAAACTCAATACATCTAACATCTGCCATCCAAAATAAAACATTTCAAATGGGAAGTATCCAATTAGATGAACCAAATTAGTACCCAAAAAGGATCAAATTATGCTTAATCACAAAGAAATAGCCAAGAAATTGACAAATCTAGTAAAATCCGACGTTCTGGATAGTCAATTGGAAGAATATAATAAATTTCCTGCACAAAGAATGGTTTTATTCATTGACCCGGTCATAAATTTGAAAATAGTTAGTTGACTGACTTGGGTCTGTGTACCCTCACTCAAAATTATTGAAAGTTATCTTAATTAAAAAGATCATTTTATGTAATTAATCAAGCCCATAAAGGCTCTCGACTTTATAAATACCCATGCAGCATCACAGCTTAGCTCGAAGCAAAGCAGCTTTCCTCCACCTCTTTTTTTCATTAGCAATTCAACTATCATTGATACGTTCTGCTTTCAGCTTCTTGACAGAAAATATGAAGGCAATCGAGAATCATCAAAAAACTGTGCAAAATTTCGGGGAATCCTTCTTTCTGAAGATGGCAACTAAATTCTTGCTTGCAGTTTCAGTCTTTTCAGTAATTGTTTCTTATTCTTCATTATTTCCTTTCCTTCTCCAATTCTTCAATTTCTCTATTTCTGCATATAGCAATCAACTTCTTGGCTATATCATTGACAAGAACTGTATGTTCTTGCTCTGCAATGGAATTCTGTTTTTTATTCTCAAGAACTCTGGTGTTATCAATAAATCACCAGAGAAGACTGATTTTATTGCCAAAAATTATATAAAGAACAGAGATTTTCAGCAACAAGTAGTGAAATCATCTAAGATGGAAGAATCCATCGTGGAGAAAGAAGTCGTCATGGAAGCTGAAGAAGAGGTGCAAGATACAGAAAATATTCTTTCTGTTGCACAAGATGATGTAGAAAAAGAACAAGAAAATGAATCTCTGATCGTTAATGAAGAAGAACAAGAAGGAATTTTGTTTCTCAGCACAGAAGAATTAAACAAGAAATGTGATGATTTTATTAGAAAAATGAAATTAGGAATCAAATTTGAAGCTCAGCAGATGATCATGGTTTAATATTTGTGGATCATAAAAGTTAATCTCTTTAAAATTTATGACTTCTTTTTATTCTGTTAGAGTCTCTGACTTGAATTTTCTTCTTCTTTCAATGTAGAAAGTTTACTCTTGGAGTAATTGTCAGTTCTGTTCTGTTCTGTTCGATGGAATTGTGTTGTAGATGAAATTGCAATTCTATCATATTCATTATCATCCATCACATGTGGAAATTTTCTTTCCCTGTATCTTGAATCAACATAATTTAATCACAAAATTTATGCACTTGTCCAAATTTCAACTGCTTTTAATTTCGTTTTTAAGCTGAAACTATTGATTAATCCCATTTATGCATTTGATAATTGATAAAGACATGAAACTTTTGAAGAAAATCAAGTAAGGGCACTGATAAAATTAATGGTCTTACCAATCTTATTGCACTTAATTTATATATAAAATGTCTTTATCTTCCTTTCAGCATGTTAATGTGGCCCCTTTGGTTTTCCCCAAATTATACTCCTTCTCAAAGAAGCTGTCTTGAAATTGCTCAATTGACTTCAGGTCTTTTAGATGATGACAATAAAATACATAGATAAGTTCAATTTTGCCACCTTGTTCACACTAGGAATTCGACAAATTTGGACAAGTGGGACCCTTTTTCACTTTCATTTCATAGACAATTACCAAGTCATTGGTTGTTAAATTTAGTCCTGCAGCGTGATAACTACTGTCGACTAATATCTGTCACTCATATTTCAGCTTGTGAAGGAAGTGCTTATCTAGAAGCACTTTGAAAAGTATTTTCCGGGGTACAAAGTGAGAATCTCCAGCCAGATATGGAGATATTGGGATCTTCAATCTCGTAACAGCAATATAAACTACACAGAAATCTTGTTGCTGAATATTTGACAGGGATACGCAAATCCCATCATTTAAACTAAACAGGAATCCGTTTTCATCCCTAATCTGGAAATCAACTTCCATCCCCCGCATGAGATGATGACTTCTTGGGCCTCATTCAAAGTCTCAGAAGAACATCAGATGCAATAATTTCATCAGAAATTTTTAAATGAGGTAGACAACATTGATTAAATTAAATCAGTACCAATTTGCAATTTGAAACAAATACATATTTTAAAAAAATGCAGATATTTGAGGGCGAGAATGATAATTTAATAGAGAAACAAAAAAGAGAATGAAGTATAGAACAGAGAAAAACATGGGGTAAACTTAATGACAATGAAAATCACTTTCAACTTTCTCAGGTTTCCTAGCACCAAAGCACACGCCCAAATATTGAAATCATTCAGATTTACAGCTAGACAGAGTGGGTGGCAGGAATTGAACAGTATTTAATAATCTCCCATCAAATGACCCCACTACGGATTCGGTCTACTCTCCGTCATGAGACCTGGCAGAGTGTTTCTTCAAGCATAGAACCTTCACCTAAAACTGATTGATTACTTAAGATATTGTTCAAAGCCTAAATGTTAAGGAATTTTGTCATAAAACAACTGGTTGTGTTATCCAATCCTCAGGATTTTTATTCTTAAATAATGACACAGGCAACTCGGGGAACGATAAATTTTCTCTCTAAAATGAAGGAAACAAGAAGAGCGTGAAAACATGTATACTATTCTCAATCCATAAAGATAGGAAAGAGACTAAGACATAATTACAATCAGCTCAACAACAAATATCCACTCTCTATTTCGACATTCTTATCCATCTAGCCGTAAATATTCTAAATGAAGGAAAAACGCAAAGCAGATAATTCAACTCACACACATCACCATGAGATTCTCTTTCGTCTTTGCACATAAGTATTATCCTGGTTCAAGCAAAACTATTTCATAATGAAGTAATGATCAATATGTACATCTGCATTTTGTCTCCAAACGAGCAAATGTTTTAAAATACAGTAATTTCCTCACCAAACTTTTACAGCTCACTTCTTTAATGCTACACAGTTAGCGGTTGAATGATAAATCGCTTATATAATAGTATGCTTAAGCAATTAAAGGCAAAGAATAATATGCTTAAGCAAAAGGTAAGATTACAAAAAGTCGCCTATATAAATCAAGAAACTATGACTGGCACAGTTATTAAAAATCAAGGAATCTACCAGAAAAGAGTCGTACATCTTACAGTAGCCAACTTCCAGTTTTCACAATTTTTCGTATAAGTATTCATTAAATAATCAAATCAAATGCAGTTTATTGAAAAAAAAAAATCAATCTGTCCCAAAATCTAGGATGACCTGTGGGGAACCAAAAACATAAAAAATAAAAACCTATATTACACAGCCTCTATTTTGTTTGCCAATCTAAAAGGTAATCTATTCACATTAGTAATGTGTTAACTTGTTGTGTGACTTCAATACCTTGCCTTATTTCATCTTCAACATGTCCCTATAATCTTTGAATGAAGAAGTTTCCAATCGAAGTTATTTGGCTGCAATTTTCTACTTTGCCAAACCTAATATTCACTGACATTATTAGCTGCCATATTCAGAGAAAATTCATCACTCACTGGCACATTTCTAACGTGATCAAGAAGCCCAGTAATTTCTCTATGAACATAATTAAAACGTAACAATGACTCTGCCAATAGAGCTGTAGCAAGAGAATGAAAGACCCGAGCACACTCACCACTGTTTCTTTGAGTATTTTGATCTTCCATAGGAACTCTCTAGTCGCCAACATAGGGGAAGATATTTTTCTGGGAGTTGAAAGTAGTTCTTTACAGCAAATACTCATAGAGAATGCCCACATAATATTCCCGAAAGTTCAAATTCCTTATATGAACAGTGAATTTGCTCATCTTCTGGCATCCAAATCACAAGATACACCCCATCCATCTTTTTGTAGTGTCGCACAAGGTATGATCCATTTTCCATTTCAGTTATTGCGTACTGTGTGGACAGCACAATTTCTTGCTGTAAAACACGAAAGGCATAAGGTGTAAGAATGCTTTGTGCATGCTCTTCAATAGGCATGCTTGTTTTAATATGAATATATTGCATCCCTTCTCTGGTTAAATTTCCAAAGTCGGCAGATACACCGACCTACAAAGATCGAAATAAAACTTAAAACATAGATCAAAAAGCGGAAAAGTTAGAAATAATAAACGACATATCGCCAACATACCTGCTCAAAGAGTAGTTGCAAACATGTTTGTTCACTCAAGATTTTCTCAAAAAACACATCCACAGATTGAGAAAACTCCACTGTCATTGTGCGGGCCAAAAATTAACCTCCAATATAGGAAAATGGCCAGGATGCTCGACATGAGAAGAGTAAAGCTATGTGCTTATCTGAAACAAGACCAAATCGAGCAACAAAAAGATTCCATTGATGTTCAAAATCTTCTACACTTCCCAGGTGGCACAACATATCAAACTCAGCATTAAATTCTTCATACTGTGATCCAAGCGGCAGAGAAAACCAGCTGGATAACCTGGAAAGGATATGCCATATACATATAACATGTTTAGTATTTGGCAATTCCCTTGCTATACCATCTCTAAGCTCTGAATATATCTGTTAGAATTGTCTGTGGACGTCTCCCTATCATAAATTGGACAAAAGTCTGTTCATAGGAAGAAAATCATAAAAAGGAATATGAAAATTGACGCAGACTTATCACAAGAATTTGAATCCACAAACCTGTAAAGCCCATGTGAATGAATGTGAGCTTTCATCCTGCAGCAATACACACCCCAAAAAAATTGCCTTGCCATGATTATCAATAGCAAACCACACTCCTAGGAGCAATCCATAGGTTATAGAACGATTGGTGGTGTCAAACATAACTATGTCACCAACAGTGTATATGCACGAATAGAGTCTCCATATGACCAGGCAATATTTTCAACCTTATCATTATCATCTGTTGTATAGTCATAAACAAAATCCACATCCCTCTCCACCATATTCTTGTGCAGGCCTCAAGAAGTTCTAGCATATCATTCTCTCTTTTCTCAGTGAGCAAAGCATCATTTCCCTAAACTGTCTTCTTACAAGTCCGAACGAAGTTACTCACATCCTTCTCTATGAAAGGCAACTGTCCTGGTTGAACTCCCTTTTCTAGTTCCAAAACCTT
Organism: Trichilia hirta; assembly: GCA_035221805.1. Taxonomy (NCBI): domain Eukaryota; kingdom Viridiplantae; phylum Streptophyta; class Magnoliopsida; order Sapindales; family Meliaceae; genus Trichilia; species Trichilia hirta. The sequence continues at coordinate 939,744 of JAWDEX010000001.1, read as the reverse complement.
TACCATATGATTCACAGGAAAACCAGCTTTTGACAGTAAAAGAAAGCGTTCATCAGCCTCCTGTATCTTCCTATATGCAGGAAGCAAATGAACTTGGTCATCTTCCAACAATTCATGGTTATGGACATTACTAAATTGTGAAACATACCACTGAGAGACACCATCAACAACTTCCTTTGTCAAATAGAGTTTGGTATCACATCCACATCGAACTGACTTTCGGTCCCTGGGACGCTCCACATTGGCCCTTTTTCTTGGTTGATTAAATCCAGAACGATAACAAAAAAAATCTCTCCTATAAATTCCTAAATTTTTGCTTTCAGTTGACCGTGCTTTTCTGATTGAAAATCCATTCTTTCGTGCAAAATTGCTGTAATAATCAAAAGCCTCATCATCACTTTTAAATATTTGACCGATGTAAGAAGTGAAGACAGCTTCTGACGATGACAAGGATGTTGTTGCCTCTGTCTTTATGTGCTGAGTGCTCACTGATGTCTGATCATCTCCTTCATACTTGACGTAGCATTTCCAATCACCGCATAGGCACTGCTGCCGTCGAATCCAGATATTAGTTGATGGCTTCATCGCCATTTGCAGAAGAAAAGCAAAAAATATCCAACTTTAAATCCTAATATTCCAGTTGATAGCTGAATAAAGTAGGAAAAGAAGCATTTGCATCATTGATCTTAGATTCTTCATTTGCAACGAAAGAAATATAATCTTCTACACAAAATGAAAGCAATTTTATCCAATTGAGGAAACATAACTCCCCGATTGATTGCTGCAATAATAGAAAAGAGATAACGAATCTTAGGACATCCATATTTGGCACTTGAATAAAAAAAACTGAACTAACTCCCGATACTATTACTTATAAGACAGCTCATTTCGTATTCCACGACTAAACAATTAATACAATAAAATAAAGGTAAGATTGTTTCTTTTATTCTTTTCCTAATCTTCAAAATGAAACTAACATTAGAGCCAATAGCACGATAGCAGTCAATAAAAATCCAATCAAGAATGAATTTTTTCACATTTGAAATTCTACAATTGCAAACAAACTATGAAAAACTTCCAGAAGAGCGGAATATAGAAATCTTTTTTAAAAAATTATGCAATTAACAATCATCACAAATTCTGGGTTACGGTAGTTTATATCGTAGTATGAGTTATTGACTAGGATTATCAAAGACAAAGATACGACACATACCCAATTGATAACAAATGCTATTTTTTTGAAAGCAAATATAAATGCTCTTAGTTTAGGATTCATTTTTTATCACAATTACCGAGCAGTAAGCATACATCATCACAAAATAAAAGTTTTAAGTAAAATGAAAACAGACCCGGTTCATAGCAAATATTATAATTACAAGACATGAATCAAAACTTGAACTAGTAAATAAAAGAGAAATTGGAAAATGCATGCGCTTTAGAAGCAATTCCACGCTGTCTCCCTCAATGTGGTGTTGCAGAAACCACCACCAAGTACAATCCGTTTCCGGCAAGAAAAAATTACAGAAACATTAAAAAAAAAATTTATTGCAAGAAACGATAAGAGAGTACAGATACATAAAGAGAATGTTACTTACGAATTCGGAAGAATAACTCTCCATTAATTTCAAATGCTTCTCTCTTTTTTTTATTCTTTCTTCTTCCTTCTTTTTTTTGTGCTTTGGGTTTCCCGTCTTTGATTGTACAAGTCAACAAGGATATGGATCGGGTAAGGTCGGGACGTTAATGGGCCGGGTTCAGAAACCCAGTTGCCAGGGCAGCATTTACCCATCATCCTTTCTCTTTCAAAGAATCAAATTGCAATAAATTATTCATATCCAAATAAATTCCTATTAATTTTACTAATAAGAGTCGCATCAAACAGAGAAATGGGAAATACTCGTAACGAAAAGAATCAACCATTGATATGAAATTAACCTTTCATATTATATTCCAAAGCCTTAATTACCAGTAATCTCCACATGAACATTTACCGTCATTAAATTGATGAAATCTGTTAGAATCTCTCAATACTATTTCCCGGCCTACAATCTTTGATATGAACTTAAAGGCAGAGTGGCAGTCACCACAAATTCGAAGATTTTTCATTATCCTGATAGGTAATCCTGAATTGCGTGTGAGAACAAAAGCAACTGCAATTTTCTCACTGTGATAGCTCAGGAGTTCTTCCTTGCTCTCTGGTTCGAGATCAAACAACGCAAATTTGGTCTGCGGCACATGTCCGTCATCCCTCATCTTCTTGTTAAGTTCCTTTAGCTTTTCATAAATGAAGTCTTTCTCCGGATGTGATTTGTCACCAGCTACAAATACATGTACACCATCTTTCATGGTTACCCAACTACAACCAGCCTCTTTCTTCACTCCAGCTTCTTTCATTGCCGTTCTAGCCTTCGCTACATCTTCCCATTTTCCCCCAGAAGCATACATGTTAGCAAGGAGCACGTAGTTTACAGCATTTTGTGGTTCCATCTCAAATAGCATATTTGCAGCCTTTCTACCTAATTCAGAGTTGCGACCATTTGCTCTGCAACAAGCGCCTAAAACAGTCCTCCAAATGAGTATATTAGGCTTCATTGGCATCTGGTTGATGAAGTTTTCTATCTTATCAAGTTTACCAGCCCGACCAAGGAGATCCACCATGCACGAAAAGTGTTCCACCCGAGGAGCTAATCCATATACTTGACTCATGGATTTGAAATGTATAAACCCTTCATCAACTAACCCAGCGTGGCTACAAGCAGATAAGACCCCAACAAAAGTAACATGATCTGGTAATGGACCATGTATCTTCATTTGTGAAAAAAGCGTCAAAGCTGTGTCTCCATGTCCATGACGTGCATAACCCGATATCATTGAATTCCAAGAATATACGTTCCTCACCAGCATAATACCAAAAAACCGCGAAGCATAATCTATTCTTCCGCATTTGGAGTACATGTCAACAAGCGCACTCCCAACTACAACATCAGATTCTAAACAAGCTCTTATTCCACAAGCATGGACTTCCATACCACGCTCTAATGTTGCGACTGAGGCACAAGCACTAAGAACAGTGGCAAAGGTGAAATGATCCAATCTCTGACCACCCCTCTGCATCATACACCAGACAAATTCCATGGCCTTTGGCAACTGTTCATTATGTATGTACCCAGAAATCATGGAATTCCAACTAACATCATCCTTCTGCTCAGACATCCTAGAAAATATTTTCTCACATTCATCCATCTCTCCACACTTTCCATAGCATGCCAAAAGGGCATTCTCAGTGGTAGTGTCATCTGCAACGTCATATTTAATCACTTGGGCGTGTATTTGTTGTCCAAGTTTGACTAGTGAAAGAGATGCTGCCGCTGCTAATATGTTTATGAAGGTCACTTTGCTAGGACTCCAACCACCTCTCATCATGTCCAAATAATATTTTACAGCTTCAGAAACTAATGCTTCGGAATCAGCCAATGCGCCAATGACAGAATTCCATGAAACTTGATCATACTCTGGCATTAAGGAAAAAACTTTCAGGCATTCACTGAGACATCCAGTATCGGCATATAAAGCAAGGAGAGCGTTTGACACTGAAACATCTGAATCAAATCCCAATTTGAGCCCCTCACCATGTATTTGCTGTCCTAGCATGATCCAACCCAAGCTAGCACATGAACTCAAAGCACTAATCAGTGAAAATTTTGAAGGCAATAATCCATCTCTTCTCATTGTGCAGAAGATGCTGATTGCTTCTTCAAAACACTCATTCTGGTCAAGACCAGCTATCATGGTATTCCATGAGACACAATCTTTTCTAAACATGAGCCTGAATACTGATCTAGAATCATCAACAGCACCACATTTCGCATACATGTTAACAAGTGCATTTGCAACAGTAACATCGTTGTCGATTAAACCACTTCGGATGAGATATGCATGAACCTCTTTACCCTTTCTTCTCCCTTCCTCTACTATGGCAAATTCAGCAAAAGAACTTAATAAAATCACATATGTATCAAGATTAATATCAACCAAATTTCTCATCTCCATAAAAACCCCAATTGCTTCTTCTCCATGTTTCTGCCTCACTAGTCCAACCATCAAGCCATTAATGGAAACTGTGTTCCTCTGACTCATCTGCTCAAAGATCCTCATAGCACGTTGAAATAGCCCAAACCTTGCAAATCCACTTACAAGGGCACTACCTACGTATAAATCTGACAGAAATCCGGATTTCTTCACCTTAGCTAGCATCTGCTCAAGCAAATACATATTGGAACAAACAGAAGAATAAGCAGCAGTTATTAAGCTCCCAAATGTGTACTCATTAGGTTTTACACTATATCCCAAACCTTCCCTTTGCATGCTTGAGAAAAGCTTGAAAGCAGAAACTGCATCTTTTCTATGTGAATAAACCGAAATTATAGAATTCCAAGATACCAAATCCCTAGTCTCTATCTCCTCAAAAATACGACGGGCACAATCAGCAGATCCTATAAAACCCCCATACATGGATATCAACACATTAGAAACCAACCCATCAAATGCATGCTTGGATTTCAAAACCAGACCATGAATTTGCATCCCAAATTTAAACCCGCTCGGCCCAGACTCCTGGCAAGCCCGAAGAACACTACCAAGAGCATAATGATTTGGCGAGAATCCCGCACAAACCATTTGTTTAAACATCTTGCAAGCCTCATCAAACATCCCATCTTGTGTATACCCAGAAATCATGCAAGCCCACGAAACAGAGTTTCTCTCGGGCATTTCACCGAACAACTTACTTGCTGACACCACGTCACTGACTCTAACATAGACATTAATAAGAGTATTGCATTGAAAAACATCATGAGCAAACCCATGTTTCAAAATCTGCAAATGAAACAATCTAGCATCTTTCAAGCAACAGGAGTCTCGATATTTTCCAACCAAACGTTGGCACATATCGAAAGTCGAATTCGATGAAGGTGAAAATAAGGGTGGAGCTTTGCACTGTAACCGTGACGTTTTGTGCCTATCAATTAAGGTTTCTAATGGCATTGGAGAATTTTTGACATGGTTTATAGTATTGGGGGGATTAAAGACAAAAGGGTGGTTGTTTTGGGTTGCAAAAAGAGATGAAGCGAGTGTTGTAAGAGTTCGCTTGCGTTTGAATGTGAAGCAGCTACGAAACATAGTACGATTGAGAATGGTTAATTGAATTCTTGCATTTGGCGCCTTGTAATGTTTCAAAATGGGAGTTCGTTATTGTAGTTGTGGTTCGTACTTTCGGATAAGTCAAATACGTCTTTAACAAAATTATTTGAATAAATATATCGTCTCCCCGCAATTTATTTTCATATATTTTTATCAGAAAATTAGAAATTCATGCGTGAATTTGAAACTTAAAAAAAATAAAAATAAATAAATTAAACCTTTAACGCAAACTTAAAATAAACAGTACTTTATTATAAATTGATCAATATAGTAAATCCCGCCTTAAATGTAACCATTTAACCCAATAATTAAATAAATATCATTCCATTTGATCACATTATTTATCTTATTTTATTTTTACGTTTTACATCCCTTTATTTAATTAAGAGAATCCAAAATTTATAACCATTTAAACTCATCTTTACTAGCAAGATTGAATGTGACACTAGAGACAAAAGTGAACTCAAGGTTTCAATAAATGTGGATTTACCACATTGATATACATTTCATTTTTTCATAAGTTACAGCAGACTGTTCCCAGTCCATGGCCGGTAAACATCTCATCGTAGGATCTGGTTTCATGAACAAACAAGCCTCACTGTTCAGTATGTGCTAAGATGTTTCACCTACATGAGAGATTCTTACTCCAGGGACGAGTTCAAATGCTGACCAAATTAGATTTTTTTTTTTTTTTTCCCTCGATGAGAAACAATTTAATGGGAAAAATGAAGCTACAGAAGAGTGAAGATTCTATCTGGGCTACTTCAGTAGCTGCGCAAAGATAACCTACTTTGCTAGGCTCATCAGAGGTGTTTCCAGCATCATTCGCACTCGAGATTATCCAGGATTAAATCCAAGCAAATACGTGCTCATTTGTCAGAATGAAATGCCTCGTACTCAACTTCATGTGACTGTTCGTATTGTTTCATTGCTCATTAAGTCAAGTGGTTTCAACAGCATTTGCTTCCTGAGCCAAAGGAAATTCAATGAGAAGGATGAAGGATGATCTTTCTGCTTCTCTAACATACTGTACAGTGCCATTCATAATTTTGACAAGTTTCTGGCTGATGTACAGACCAAGACCTTCCCTTGAGACACTCTGGCAGTGGTAAAACGTCTGGTGAATCAACTTTTCTGGGATTCCAAGTGCGGGATGAGTTATCTTGCCACAATGAATCCAACGTAAATACTCTATCTTCCAAGCTTACTTCATTTCAAAAAAAAAAAAAAAAAAAAAAAGGGAAGAAGAAGAAAAGAAAAAAGAGGAATGATGGTATATTAAGCTGCAGCTACTTCACAGGGCATCGAAATAACTCAGAGTGATGAGTTTGAGTGAAAGTTACAGGAATTCAAGATGAACAATGTGTATATTTGTCCTGATGCGTTCCTTTTGAGGAATTACCCTGAATACAACTGATGAGCCCTCAAATGCGGGGGTGAAGATGAGTGCATTAGTCAAAAAATCTGGAAGAACCTGCTGAAGCCTTATCTCATCTCCGGACAAGTTTATGCATGACACTTCAGGAGGTAGATCACGGGTAATGTGTTCTTGGCATTCCTGGCTTGGTATCATAACCTGGGACATGACTACTTCAAGAACTTCCCCAAGATTGAATTCACCAGATATTCACTTCCATGTAGCTGCATATGAATGACAAAATGATAAAAAATATTTAAAACTTTGGCGTTGCTAAAGACATGAACCAAGTCAAAGAATGCTAACAAAGCTCCCAAAGAGAGAAGAACTAAGCACACTGATGTGCACAGGACCATAAGAAGTTTAAGGAATTTATCATTAAGGTAAATTATAAGCTCAATTTCAAAATGGCAGACAAGGATAACAGAGAATCTACAATCAGTCTTGTATCAATTCCAAGATGATTGCATTAGATATGAAGCTAAAACTCTAAACTCAACTAATTAGCTTACTTAATTACACTCAATGGACATGGAAATAATTAAATCATTACCATTCCTCAATACTCTAAATGTCAGTGTCATCGACGATCATGATTAATTGTTCCTGACACAACAAGTTTTTCTTCACAAGCTGCTTCTGCTCTTCACTTAAATCCAAAGATCCCATTAGCTTCTGCATAAAAGCTATCCCACTTAAAGGCTTCCTCACTTCCCCACGAATATATTCCAACTTATTGAGGCTATTAGCTGCAGCCTGTTCTGATATCCTCTGAACCTGCAGTGCGTATTGAAGTTCTGGACTAGCCACATGCAAGAAGCACAGAACCCCAGTAATTTTTCCCTCCGCGTTAGTTCTTTTGTTTGTGGAGAGTAATGCTTCAACATATTTGCCCTGCCGATCAAAGAACCCAAATAACAACTTATCAGCTTCGTGGCCAGCAATTACGCTGTTCATTACTATCCTCAGTTGAGTTAAAGTGTCACTATTTTTAACCTGACAACCAAAATTGTGTATTGTAAAAACTTCCCCAAGGAGCATCCTTTCAATGACCTCTTCTCTTTTCAAACCAGATAAGTTTTCCATTGCATCATTCCACTCCAAGCATTGACCATGCTCATCGGTCATAAAAATTGGAGGAATAAGTGCAGATGGATTCCGCATAATGCCTACATAATCACCTTGGATGCGGGTATATTTGTCGGTAACCAACTTCTGCCCTGTAATATCTTGTCCAACAAAACAAACACCAACAACCTTTTCATTTGTGTCTTGACTACAACAAGCATTAACTACCAGGATCACTGGACCACTGTTTTCCTGAGAGCCAAATGTCTTAAGCTTGATTTCAACATTTCTTTCTTCTATACCTGTCATTTTGACATCAATATTAGATTAGATGGAGAATTGAAAGAACATAAGATAATAAAGCTGAACACATGAAACAAATTTTAAGACATTAGAACTGTGGAAAAAACATACTACTATAGATATTGTGAGTTACAAAAGTATAGGTGTACGAACATCATCCTCCATTTCTTTAAAAAGTTATTAAAGGGACAGACTGAACAGAAAGAAATATTTAAGTGAAAGAAAATAAATTTCACAAAATGTAAGTGGAAGACAAATTTGACTGAAACAAACACGCATAAGCAGTTGACCAGTATAGATTTGACCAGATAAATTCTCAGATGCACAAAACTGAACCAGTTAGCATATGTCTATGATTTTTCTGCAAAACATGTAGTTTGCCAAGAATACCTTACATGTAAATAAATAAGCCATTTGAAAAGAAAAATCAAAGTGTCACCTGAAAAAGCCGACAACAGCATGTGCTTAACCACTTCAACTGAATCACCATCAACAAGATCAACTAATGGTGTGCCAATGGCTCGGTCAACAACAAGACCGGTGAGTTCAGCCGCTTTGGAATTCCACCCATTTACATTACCAGATGCATCGACGGCCATGATGGGTACAGCTGCCGTCTCAATCAGACGGACCATTTCATTAGTGATGATGCGCAGTTCATCGACCCTCTCAATACTGTCATTGACTGATGGAACATTCACAATCATTTTGGAATCCTCAACAACATCACGTTGCAAAGATCCTCTTAATATCAGCTGTAAGGAATGAATGGCATCCATTTCCACATCTTTCCAAGGTAAACTTCGTTGCTTAACTACCTCCAAAAAAGCCTTGAATGACGATCTTGGGTGCATTTTTCTTCCATCATCCTGATCACCAGGATCATGTTTTGCACCACCCCACTTGATCTCTTTTTCCGTGTGAGACCGGAACCAAAAAAGAAAATCTTTGGAGGTAATCTTAACAGCAGCCATACCACAGACTGCATTACCAAGAACTGAAGCATCTGGATAGCCAGCTTCCATAAGACTATCAGTACTTAAGCCTGTACTGCTTCTGTGATACTCAAGAAGCCATTCGGCAATATCTTTGATTTGCCCCTCCGTGGGGGTAACACCAAGCAGCCAAAGTTTCCCACTATAGTAAAGTGCAGCACCATCACACTTAACAAGATCCATCACATTAGGTGATTGAGTAACAATCCCTACAGGAGAATCCCTGAGGAGCATGTCACAAAGGACAGTTTGAGTTCGCAGAATATGCTTCTCTCTCAATTGAGCAGCCAATTCCACTTCCTTGTTGATCTGTACACCAAAGACTTGAATCAAGAACTCACAAGCATACCTCAAGGGAAATGGAACAAACCTAGGGCTAGTGTGATGGCAAACCACTAAGCCCCACAATTTTCTTCCTTGCCGCTGATCATTATCCAGATCATCATCTTCCTCATTGATTGTCACAGACATCACAAGAGATGCAATTGAACCCATATTCTCCATATACTGTGCATGACACCCATGAGGAGCTCTCAGTGTTGAACCGCAGAGACTTATCGGTTTATCCAGTTTCTTGTCTTGAATTACCTTAACTGGTGGGGCTAAACAATCACATATCATCCTAACCTTGTTTTTCACGATGAGAAATCTGGAAGCTTGTGGAATATCAGTAGCAGGGTAATGTAAGCCAAGATAAGGTTGCAAATCAGGTCTGCGGCATTCAGCAACAACTTCCCCATGCTCATCTTCGTGAAATTTATACACCATCACTCGATCGTAACCTGTCAAGTCACTAACTTCCTTGACTAAAACATCACATAATAACGATATATTCCCACAAGGTAAGGACTGCAATCTTGATATAGCTTTAGCAGCAAGCTTATAGGATCTTAATGCCCCAGCAGCCGTCACAGGCACATCAGCTGGATTCACTGGTTCTAAATCTAAAACCAACCCCACATCAATTCTATGTAAAATTGCATAAAATGGTTTACCTGAAGTCTGACAATGGATCAATATTGGATTAAGAAGATTTACTTCCCCAAAGTTGACTGCTTTTTGCAAAGCAGCAGCACCTGAGGACCGAAAGAGTGTTCTCACATCAATTCCAAACGTCAGAGTTTCTTGCTGCTCAATGTTTGGAACAGCATGCGGAGCCAGAGCCAACATTTCTGGGGCATTCTCACTGTAGGCAAGAACTGTGAAGTTCTGCTCATCAACAGCAATCATACAACCAAAGGGTTGAATTAGCCTGCCTCTTTGCACTTTTTGGAGGTAAGCTGATATTGTTGAAGAAGGAACATTACTAGTTGAACTTGAGATGTTAAAATCAATGGAAGTAGAGTAATCAAAAACCCTATCAGATTCTTCAAAGTCTACATCTAATTTTGCATCAATTGAGGTCTGTGCTGCTACACGAGCATACTTCGATTTAGCAGAACTGCTCCTCGAATAATTAGTCTTGTTTGTTGACTTTGATGACATCTCTTCCTCTTCAATCAATCAATACAAATCAATCCAAGTAAAACAGTGGAACAGAGCCAGCATACCAGAAGAAAAACCGCGCAACACGGAATCCCGAGTTTGCTCTTTTAACAGAACAACCCAAATTTTCTCATAATAAACCATGGTTAAATCAAAAGACCCATATCAAATCAATCACTCTTTTGTCACTCAGAATCTAGTGGACCAGGAATCATTTTTAAAGTTAGAAGAATAGTGAAAACCTGCATATCAATGCTAGAAAAGCGATCTCTTTTTGTTTTTCATCATGAATCTATGAAAAAGTTTGACAAAAAGGAAGTAAAATCATTCACATAATCGATAAATCTTCATCAAGATTCTATTCCCAATCAATGAAGCCAATAAAATTCCCCAAACTGCTCCATCTGGGTTTTCCTTCTTTGCCTCCACAAAACCACTTTTACACCCTAAAATGAAATTTACTAACTATATAGACAAATTCCCCAAACTCAATCCATCATATTAGATAACTGCAAAATCTACGAATATCCAGTTCAAATATGTCCAAACTCGACAATTCAATGTGGGTACAGAACCCAATCCCGAAAGAAAAAAACGCAATTCAAAATTCCAAGAGAAATTTATTATTATTATTATTATTATTATTATTATTACATATACATATCAGTGATATATTGGGGGGAGAGAGAGAGAGAGAGAGAGAGAAGCTTAGTGTGAGAGAGAAAGATATGGTGAGTAGGCTGACCATCAAGTTCCAGCGTATCGACCAATAACATGTGATGACCGACCCAGTTTCTGCGGCAGACATAGGACACCTATTCCCTCCAAAATACTCTTGGTCCCATCCATCTGCTCGCCTAAATGCCCCACAGAATTTTTTTTTTCATTTTTTGACCAATCACGCGTAACCAAATCATCTCATTACGTACTTCGGACCTGTTATTTTTGACAGAGTTCATCTGTCCACTATGACAAGAAGATGAGATGGAACCACATATGTTTTATTTGTTTCCATTCCTGTCTTCAACCTCTTCACAATACACAATAGTCATTATATTTAACTAATTAATTACGTAATGTCAATATAAATGGAAGTGGGTTTGGGACAACAAATGCAATCTTTGTCTCTATTATAAATATACATTCTCGATGGGCCAAAAATCTAGTTATTTTCTGTTCCATTAGAGTGAGCTTCAACTTCAGAGAAATCCACAAGCAATGCCTTTGATTCACCGCCCACAGTCCCCACTGTGTGACGTTCTGTTTTGCGGGTGTTTTCTAATTTTGACCTCATTCAATGTGTTGGCTTGAATTGGTTTTATAACTACCAGCTGAAAAGTCGTTTTTCTGCCTATTCCCCATTTGAGTGTTGATGTAAACCACACAAATATATATCCGGTAGACCCAAAACATAGAGCACAATTAGTCTGTGATTGGCAAATCTAAAAATGTAGTGGGATGATTGTTTGGTTCTGAAAAGCTACAACCCATTTTGTGCTTTGCATTGCAGCTGTAGGTTTGTCATCCATCATGTTAGCTTGTTATATCAACTGTAAGAGAGTAAAATGATCTAAATATTGTAAATTTAGTCAGTAGAGTTGTGGTGTACTTTCTTGGACTGTATATTTTTTAGTTCTTTACGATAATTTAAATATTATAGAAGTTAAAAAAATATAATTATATGCACCGTCCTCAGACCCAAATTTTAATGGTTTAATGAGTTCAAAATTTTTTTTTTTTTTGCATCAGTTGGATGATCCCTGAAGCGTTAATTTTCAGATGGATTAATAATAAAACGATCGCGTGAGAAAAGATAGGTGTCACCATCATAGCCCAAATCACCGTACGGGTGATTATTTTAACACGTGTCAAAAAATTGAAAGAGATTTATAATAGAACAATTAGATTAGGATTCTAATTAGTACTCGTAGTTGTACAAGTCATTGATGACTTGACCAGATTTCGAGAGCAGTCCGATTTGATTTCAAGTTTGGAAGCAAGTTTTTAGGTTTAAAAGATTAAAATGAGAACGTGACAACATTATAATTAGGTATTTATCCTTCCATACACATTATAACACCCACATCATTATTGTGGATGTTAGGGCCATTATACTTTATAGAATAATTCATAAAATTCGATTTTTTTAAGTGTCCATCCAAAATCGAAAATTTGATATCTAAAAATTCGAATTCTTATCTAATTATGACCAGATTTGATTCTAAATATTAAATTTTATTTAAATAAGATAAGATTCGGTTCTAACTTATACCAATTTTTATTTGATATCTAATTTTTATTATATATAAATAATATTATTTTTATTTTACCTATTTTTTTTAAACTTAAATAATTTTCTCTCGATACCAGTTTCACCTATTGCCGTTTCCATCGTCCCCCCAATCATTTTGCAGAAAAAACACCAAAACCAATAACAATGGCTACAAAATGTAATCAAATCTAAGCACTAGCTACGACTCCTATAAGAAACTTGACAAGCTCTATTTGTGACTGCAAAAAAAATCCTCTTTGTGGAGCAACTCAAGAAAAAAATAAATCTATGTAATAATGATATTTTTATACAGTCTATTTTAATGATTTTGCTAAGATTCAATCCTTTATCCTTGAGTGAATAATGTTTTTACACTCTCTTTTTCGATGATTTTGTTGGTATTCAATCATTTGTCTTAGAGTGAATGACGAGCCAATTTATGGTTGAGTTTCTCTTGAACATTTTATCAAATATCTTTTGCAGAGTTTTGGACGTTATTAGTTCTAGATTTGACTTATTAGTAAAAGCTACTAAAATTTGAAATTTATATCACAAAACTAGAGCCTGACAATTTGGAAGAAAACTCAAAAATTTTGAGTGTATTTTGTCTTATAAATCTTTCATTTCATGTTACAAATATATATTGCACATGACAAATCTAACATCTCATTAATATAACCATTTCTAATTGATTCTAAATTAGAAAGAGTCTTAATAGTTGCTAATGAAATTCTTGAATAAATTCCTAGGAGAATGTCAATTGATTGGCTAGTGAATTTAAATTTATTAGCAATACATCTTCATTTTTATTATTAAAATGTATGCTTACATGTCTTTGTCTTGTGTCAAGATCAATTTTTATTTAGTACAACTCTTCTTTGCTTTCGTGCCTTCATTAGGTATCTTCATTTAAGAGTTTAATACATACCATATGGTTTCTTACGACCTTATACTATTTCAAATGAGTATATGAAATTCACATTTACAAATTATCACTACAGTTATAGTTAATGCTATTAGTTTAGCTTTCTTTGCCAGTTTGCTATGTTATCTTTTGTCATTATAAGTTTCATCTTCATAAATTTTTATGTAAAATTGAAGGAATTATATTTTAAAATATACCACAATATTTTAATTTATGGATAAACTATAATATATTAGATTATCCTTATTATTAAAATAATTTATATATTAAAATTATTAGCTAATCTTTATAATTAGTTCTATTTGTATTAAAAAAATAAAAAATACTTCAGTTTATGTTAATAAAAATTATTTTTCTTTAATATATAAAAAATATTTTTTGCATTCTCTATTTCTTATTTATATTATTATTTTTTTCTTTGTGAGTTAATAATTTCTATAAATAAATTACTTTTGTAAAATATAATAATGATATGGAGATTTGTATAAGAAGATTTGTATGAATTTTTAGAAAATATTTTATAAATTTTTGTTGTAGATTTACATTGCATATGAAAAAGATATGGAAAATAGTGCAACAACAAAATGTTTGATAATCAACCTAGAGGAAACAATTGATCAATCATGCACTACTTCTTTCATAAAGGCGTCAAAAACACGAAAAGGTCAAAAGGATACTTCTTGAGTATGGGAGCATTTTAAAATTTTAACTTATAATGATAATAGCTTGCGTGCTTTATGTAATTATTGTTGTAGTTCGTTTGAATAGGTGTAAAAGGTTTTTCAATAATGTGGTTGATAAAAAAATAAAGAATATTGGCATTCAATAGTTTTGATGAAAGAAGTTCAAACTAATTAGTGAATTAGACCTTTAAGCAAGAAGAAAGTAGAGAGGCACTTGTTAAATATTTAGTTGTAGATGAGCTACCATTTAGGCATGTTGAAAATGAAAGTTATGTTACAGTTTAAATTTAATATCTCCTCACGAATTAGTATGGTTACAGATTATTTTCAACTATATTTGAATAAGAACAAAATTAAAACACTATATTAAAAAACTTAAGTCGAGGATTAGTCTTACTATTAATTGTTGGACGACTTGTCAAAATTTGAATTAAATGTATTTAACTACACACTTTGTTAGTGATGTTTGAAAATTACATAAAAGAATTTCTAATTTTTGTCCAATTTTTACCCATGTGGAAATTGTAATTAGTAAGACAATTGAAAAGTGTCTGTTTGAATGAGGTATTGAGAATTTTTTGCTCATAACTATAGATAATGTTAATTCCGATGATGTTAACATTTTTTTTTAGAAGGGAGATCTAAAAATTGGAATTCGACACTTTTAAATGATGATTTACTTCATATGAGATGTTATGCACATTTGATGAGTTTAATTATTAGAAAGGGACTAAAAGAACTTGATTTGTCAATTTGTAAAATTCGCAATACAGTACATTTTGTAAGATCATCTCCATCTAAGTTATAAAGGTTTAAAAAAGTTATGAATTAACAAAAAATTGAATGTAAAAGCTTATGGTGTTTAAATGTTGAAACTAGGTGAAATTCGACATACTTAATGTTAGAAACAACATTAAACTTTGAAAAATCACTTCTTCTTTTTTTGGCTTGAATATCAAGATACTAAATATATTGAGGAGTTTTCAAAGAAAAATAAATCAAAGGTGCCGACTAAGAGTGATTGGGAAAAGACTCGATCTTTGTTACCTTTCTTGAAGATATTTTATGAGGCTACTTTACTTGTTTTTGTTTTTTTGTATGTCACAAGTAACATTTACATGAAAGAAATATTAGGCCTTAATTTGCAGCTTAAAAGGTATTGTCCATCTGTTCATGGTGATGTTAATTTCATGATTATTGGTGTGTTAAATGAAATATTTTGCAAATATTGATATTTGTAATATCTTGTTGTTTGTTACAACTATTCTTAATCCTTGCCATAAGATGAGATATGTAAATTGGGTGATTGATAAAAATTATGATGTAGAAAAAGCTGATATATTAAAAATCAAAGTAAGGACTACTTTATATAACCTTTATGTGTTGTATGAGATTAAATATCCTAATCCTGATTTGCAAATACAATGTGATAGCTCATCTCAAATGTCAAGTAGTATGAGGGAAAGCGATGATTGTGACATGCAAATTAGTTTTGGGTGTATATTAGATGAGGAATATGATAAACTAATATTATGGGATAATGTATCTTTGACAAGTGAAATTGATAGGTATTTTAAGGACGGGCTTCAAGTGAGAGGGATAAAAGTGAATTTTTTTTTGATATTTTGAATTGGTAAAAGGTTAATAGTTGTCAGTACTAAGTGCTATCTTTGATTGCAAAAGATGTATTAACCATACCGGTATTCATAGTTACATCGAAGTCAACATTTAGTATAGGAGGCCGTGTTTTAGATCCTTTTAAGAGTTATTTAGTTTTGAAGATGGTGGATGCTCTTGTTTACACTCGTGATTAGTTGGGATCATCTGACATACATACTAAATTAAATAATAAAGAGTTGCTCTAAAAAATTGATACCATGATTAAAGGTAATTTTGTTTATATCATACAAAATGCTTTATATTTTATATACTTTCTACTAATTTTGATGAACTTATAAACTTTATTATATTAGGGATGCAAAATATAACTCTGAATCCAACACTTGTCATTGACAACTGATGTTTTGTGATCGACATGGGTTTACTTCTAACTTTTGATCATAATTATTAGTAATGGTTATGCAATAATTACTAATATTAATATTATAAGTAGTTAACATGGTTTATTTTATTATAAGTAATTTCTTCTTTTTTTTCTTTTTTACATTTATAACTTGTGGCTTATAAAGATGATGAATTTCTAAATTTAAAATTTTTGAAGGCAAATTAAGAATGAAGTTGCAAGTTAGAACTTTGGAACCTTTTTATTTAGTTGTTTAAAATTGAGAATGATGAATTATGAATTATTTAATTTTGAATTGATTTGTATTAATCATGGTAATTTTATTATTTTACGAGGAGATGTTCTATTAGTTATTATTTAGATTGGGTCTTAGTTTATTTGTTTGTATAATTATATTATAAATAGATATTTAATTGTTATGCTTATATATATATATATATATATTTTCTTATTTAGTTGTTTAAAATTAAAAAAATATATTAATTATTTAATTTTGCATTTATTTATATTTATTTAGATAATTTTATTGTTTAATTAGTTATTTTTAAATTTAAATATTTATTTATTTTACACAGTTATTCATATTTTTATAATCATTTTAGTAGTTTTAAATTTTTTAGATTAAGATGTAAGATTTTTAAAATAGAAACTAAATTGTAAAAAATAGAAAACTTTGAAATAGGGATTAAATTGTAAAAATTAGAAAACTTTAGTTTTTATTTTAAAATTTTAATTATAAATTCAGTACCTAATTCAAATTGGGTACCAATCCGATTTAAACAGGAGAACGAAAACTCAATCTCCTATTTAAATCAGACTGGATCTGTCAAAAAAATTTAAATTTGATTTTAATCGAATTGAATACCGATTCAGCGAAGAAAAAAAAATAATAATAAAAATAAAAAATAAAAATAAAAATCGAGACCCAATCCGATTTTCGCTCTAACACTTTGTTTTGTTCCCCAATAGACACTTCCCCGATTCTTTAACAGATGGATGTTAGATTGGGTTTCATAAGTGCTTCTGTCACAAGTACTTTTACATAAAAGTTTCCTCCACATGCTTATCATAGAATGAACCCTGAAAAAACGATAGGGGATAGCTGCATATGGGTTGCCTCATACAAGGAGAAGGGACAAACTCAATCAACATGGAACGTTTGTGGCAGCCGGACAGCACAATAAATCCAACGGCCGAAAAGAAAAGTTTCAAATGTGTGGTGATGGGTGAACTCATAAAATTTAAATTCATTATGAAATTTAATTTTTTTAAAAATACGATCGGTCATATTTTATGAGTTCATTAAATCTATATCATAATTTGTCGGACTATTGGACCATTGGACTTTTCAGTCCAACTCAAGTTTACGCGTATAGTCGCACCATCCCAGCTCTCTATTTTACGTGTGGGCTCGGTCCATTTGCAAGAGAAAAAGTTTTTTTTGACCAAAAATCATTTATTCTACCCAACTGCAGAACAAACTCCAATCTAATTTGATGCTAAAGGGATCCTATTCTAAATTTCTTATACTAGTCGATATTTTATAAGTTGAACCAACTAATATATGCGTAACAAAACTCAACAAGCCATTAAGAAATTTGTGCCCAGTGAAAAAAGCAGTCACTTTAGCACAGGAAGCTGCCAGTACAAACTAAGAATCACATTATAAATCATACTGCAAACAACTCGTAGTCCTCAGCAGATAAAACGGAACAAGCACAATATACATCATCGGATCTATGAAAAGACTGCATTATTCAAAAGCAAATATCTAAAATCATAGCCCAGAATTCTAGTGACAAACCACAATTTTGTCCCACAAAAGAAAGAAAAAGTCACTTACCAAGTGCATATACTAGTTGATGTTACCACAGAACAAATCTTATTTTGTTTTCCGCACGAAGGACAATCATCTCTGGAGTCAAATTGAATACTGAAGGGACTGAAAATATATCCCTGATCAAGATAAAATGATCTACCATGTAATAATAAAGTATATTTCGTCCCTATTCCTTGAAAAAAATATAAATACATAGATTTGTTTGAAAATTGTCAAAAATGACCAGTATGCATTGATTTTTACAAAATTATAGGATCTAATTACATCAATAACGACACACAATTTTTAAGGCATTCCGTTTTCCCCACGCCATCCTAGAAGTCAGTGAAAACATAACTTTGTTGGTCATCAATGTTTGCACGAAATATTCTACTTTTAGATACTCATCAGCATATCATATTTCTGGTTTTCCTAAATCATCTTATAATCTTAATGCACGCTTTTTTGTGTTTTGTAACATTTTCAAGTCTTTATTATATTTACATTACAATTCGTAGACTTGGACCATACATTAAAATTTCAGAAACATAGCTTGTAACTTACCTTACAATCAAGCATGCATACGGATTCCCCAAGAAGAAGAAGAAGAAAAAACTAAAGGAAACTATAATCATATTTAAGAAACGTAAATATCTGCTTATTTATATATAAAAACATATGAAAAACCTTTTGCGCATCAGAAAATGTGAAATAAACTGATTGCTAATCCAATATCAAACAAAAATTACTCCAAGTCAGCAAAAACAACCGGTAGACCTGCAAGGAGTTTAGAACTCAAGATGTCTCATCAGACCACACCATCATAAATTTGCCACACTAATAAGTAAGTCTGATCTAAATTAAGCAAATCTGTGAAAGAGCAGTATATTACCAAAATAAAAAGATTCCACTAAACTTTCTTGGTACTTGACAAAAAAAAATAACATATAGACCATACCAGTTAAATGGTCCTAAAAATCAAGATGTTGAAACTCTCCCAGATGGAGTCGTATCTGTCAAGTGGTATATGTGAGAAAAAGTTAGGCACAATTGGTGATCTCTCTCATCCCCCCAACCTCCCCAACCTCTGAATCCAGCTTTATAGCCTTGCTGATGCTCAATGACGCGTACATTCCATTCTGATTTGATGTTTGCAAACTTATCAACATCATGTACTCCGATGTTTACCACACCATTATCAATGCAAGCACCTTTGTCGCCCTGGCCCTGGTGCAAACCACACTTCCCAAAATGAATTGCACTAGTCCTAGGCCCTCTTAACGAGTAAACTGGAGCACCAAATGATGGATAAACTGTTGCCCACATTGTTATATCCCAATTATAATCATCAAACAAACAGAATTCTGTTGCCTTTGTATGGATTTTTCTCCAAACAGTTCGGTTAAATGAATAGCCCACATTTCCCATTCTCTCAGCTACCAAAGTATTCCCTCCTTCTCCCCTTGAATTTACATCACAAGGCGCTAAATTCGCAGCATAGCAATCAGGGCATTTTAGAGGCTTCAGTTTTGTAAGTATCTGTAAGTTGCGATATGCATTAGGTAAAATGAAGTGGTCTTCCTCTATGAAAAGAATATGGCCAGAATGCCCTCGTGTCTCCTCCAGCCCATCCCATATTGTGTTCATCATCCACCACCAATGATGCTTCAATGACACTGTCTTTGGTGACCTATGGTTCCCATACTGGTCAGGAGTTCCTATACACTGCTTCTCCGTTGCATTATCCTTCTCCTTGCAGTCATTGAACGATACACCAGGGAATCCATTGGAAAACAGATGGGGTGAGTAAGGAGCAAATATCTGTTTCACTTGGCAAAATTTGATACTATCCACGATCCTGTTCATTTCTTCAAAGCACCCATCATGGCTAACTATCAGTAAAGTTTCGTTTATGCCCACCACATCGGCCAGGCTCTGAACAACTACTTTGAGATATTGAGGTCGATTATGAACATACAAAACAATAACTATATGTTCCTTGGCTAAATTTGGATATAGATCTACATTTCTTGGGGGCAACCGATTTCTCTCTTCCAACTTGGTAGATAGTTCATTCTGTTTAGGGAGGTTTACCTTTTTGGGGGACACTGAAATACTAGAAGATGGATTAAAATTCTCAATTTCATTTGAAGGTGCAGCTACCAAATCATTTACTGAATTAGTTCCCAGTAGACAAATCAATAACAACACCCCCAACAATGTGACTGAAGTTACGGACAAGAAACGGCGAAAAGACGCAACCTTCAAATGGGATTTCTTGCAATAACTGGCCATAAACACAAATCACCAACTTTCCCAACAATTAACGTTGCGGCATCCACAGCCTCCGCAGACCCCAAACAATTGAAACTCAAATACAGTAAAGCAACGCAAATCTGCAACAACCCATTTGAAAAAAGATCGAATCAGTAAAAGGGCAAGTATCAAAAACCTCAAAACAAGTTCCCACACAGAGAATGAAGTATCCTAAGTTGCTTATCAAAACTCGAACTTTCTCTTGCTGCAAAACGAAATATCACAAATGAGATGAGAAAAAGACAGGAACCAACTTAAATTACAAGATGGGAGGTCACCAAATAAGCCAATTTGCAATAAGAAAAGCTCTTATCATTGCAATCAACGGTTTTGATTACATAGTCTATGTGAGAAGTACGACTACGGCAACCAACAGATAGCTATGAAGGTGGACGAATTTGACTGAAATGTGGGAGTTTTTGGAGTGTAAATTACGGTGTTATTGCTCTAGGGGCGGAAAATTCAAGATTTCTTTTTGATTAAGTTGAATCATGTTTAATAAAATCTTTTTTTTTTTTTTTTTTGGGCTTTACGCAACAAGTAGGGCTCGTCCTGACGAGGAATTATGAGTAAAGTCAATAAGACACTACAATGAGCTCTTGGTCCTTTAAATGAATTTAAGCTTACTTGTTTCCAAATAAAAATAAAAATAAAAACTAAAATTTATCAGATTTTTTTAATGAATTATTAATATTAAAATAAGTTTTCTTAATAGATATTTTTTTTGGTAATATATAGTTGTTTGCAAGTGTAATTAGGTTAGTAGACAAGGCTTAGGATTTAAAAATGCCCCAAGAATGGTTCATAATTAATTGGCTTTACTTAACTTTAACTTCAGTCAATTTGACCATTTCATGTTCTGTTCCTTGGTTGGTTTGTCTATTGATTGTAAGAAAAGAAGTGTAACTTCATGTAACTGCAGAGCTCTTTGTTGGTCACCTAAGTTATATTGTTCTTTAACCAATGGATGCAGCCACCTGTTATACAAACCGCTCGAGTACTCGTGTGCTTAGAAAGCTGATGCACTCCCCATGTAGAAAAATCATTAATGAAAGGTGAATGGCAGATTGTGCAAGCTAATTGTCATAAGTTGTTTAGATAAGGTTAGAATCCAGAAATGCAAATATCTTAGGGCCACCAAAATCGATATCCAAAACTGTTGACATATACATTTATGTGATTGCTAAGAGATGGGCAAAACAGAGCTAAAACTTCTGTAAAAATGGCAGCCAAATTGGCTTTCTGTTCTTCTCGCAGCAGCAGAGTTTCAGTCTTGCCACAGAAGTCACGGTTGCATAATTCTCTGATTTCCTCTCTAAGTTTTCCATTGAAGCCATTAGCTCACTATAATTTCAAAATCCAAGCAAACTTAGATGAGTTATAGCTAGGAAGCATATCATATTTGTGTTTATATTTCATTGTACTTGTCGAGATTTTTGGCCTAAATGGAGTTAGGATTATAATATAAATTGGTAGTATTAGGAGGAAATGATGGAGAAAAGCCAAAAGGGAAGGGGAAGTTTGTTACAGGAGAGGAAGAACCGCACCATTAAGCAAATTTGCTGTAATAATACTTTTCTTCAACTCTCTACGTTCCTTTAACTCTCTCTTTTCTCAACCTACAACATGCAACATCAGTACAAATCTACAAATCTTGATACTGCAACTAATGCCGACTAAAAGTCAAATCTAGATATTATATATAAATAATGAATTCACCTCCTACAGGACGGCCTGTATAATACTACAGTGACAAACTTTTGGCGGAAGCGAAATGTTGAGCCAAGTGCCACAGGCTGCCCACTCTCGCTGTTTCCTTCACTATTTTGGATATACAGGTGATTCAATGTGGTCAGTTCTGGAATTGGCGGAGGCTGGTCACTGACTGTAGAAGATGATGCCCTATTTAACGTCGTCATTTGAAGATGTGGAGGTAAACCAGGCGGGGGTTTTGCAAAATCACCATCGCTCAATGATTGATTGTCATAGCTTGAGATAGGGGAAGGAGGCGACTCAAAATCAGACATGGTTTGATGAGTTTCAGGCACGTGCTCCTGTACAGCACAATTCATGTATGAAGCTGAGTGAGAACATGAAAAATTCATGTATAAAAATTTGACCTTCGTTCAGTACCTATCACAATGTACAATGTAAAACAACATAATAGAAAGTATGTGAGTTGTGAGAATCAATTTGTTCTCCTTCTAATTCTATGTTTTTCAACAACCAAACATGGCATGGATAAATATCCCACATGATGATTTAAATTGGTAGCGAAACTCAATTGTTCTATTAATGAACAGCTGCTGCATGTAACTTGGTTTCTGTATCTCTGCAAGCACCAAAAATTTTTGCAGAAAGTCAATAGGAGAAATGATAACTAATTCTACCAAAAAAGGTTCCAAGTTCATGAGCCTAGAGCTTATCATCACAGTAATATTAATGACTCCCATATCTTTTGCAACCACCGTTGAAAATCTCAAACATTACACAGACTATAATTCACAAAACTTTTTTGTTAAAAAATCAGCAGTAGTTGACACTTGACAAGATATTTTGCCTGAGGTTTTAGATGCTGTGACTCAAAGCAAATTTATGATTGCACAAATTCGCCGCATGCATTGCCCCCAAGTATAGTTAGAAAACAGAGTTCCTAGGCCTTATATTTCAGACTACTCTAATCCATTAGTTTGAATAATTAATGGTATATTAGAAATGAATAATTGCCTCAAAATATGTTCCAAGATAAATTTGTTTGATAAATCAATGCAAATCAGTCATCTTTCCAATGGTTCATGGTTGAATGCATGCTATTTAAGCTGCTAAAAAATTCCTGTTTAAACCAATTTGTTTTGAATATACTAATTGATTAAGGTACCGCAACAAATGAGTGTGAGAATGGAATTATGCTATGCCTACCATGTTCTTAATATTTCTCTACTGATACTACTTGAGGGGTTCGGCTAGGCCAAAAAGAAGAGAGCTAACAAAAGCAAAGACAAGATCCTTAGATCTGGGTTATAATCAAGTGGATGCTTTAACATTACCTTCAATTCCAAAATGTTGTAGGCACTTCCCAGGTCATTGCATCCCCAAGGCAAATCCGGATCATACCTCATCTGTTCATCAACAATGAAGCGGTAGTGGTAAACACCTGGCAGGAGTATCTTAATAAGAGAGAAATCATCTCCCATAAGCCACAATGGCTCTCTGATTGAAAGAATTAAAAAAGTTTTCCTATTAGAGCATTGCAGTTAAAGCATAATGTCAAGTCAAAAACTAAAAAGAAAAGTCACAACAAATCCCATACGCAGTCTCCCAGTTGTCCCAGGATCCAGTAACAGCTACTTGCTTGCCACCATCACTCCATGTTATCATTACAGCTTCTGGCTTCTCATGGCTTATTTGATGATAATAATTTGAATCTTCCTCAACTGTAGAATCCATAGCAACCTGAAATTGTAATGTAATTGAAATTCAGAGTAACAATTCAATGTTTTCCTCTTGGTTCTGCATCCCAGTTTCTATAGAAAACTGAAGCGCTTTTTGATGAAGCACTTTGTATATCCTACACATACCAAAACTGTGTCCTTCCTGATATAATATGCAGTGGCATTAACTCCAAACGGAAACACCTTTATTCTTCACTCATCATAATTGGCCAAAACATGTACATATTTCTTGATTTGAACAAACTTTCATGTACAACTAGAGCTCAAGAAATGAATTTTCCATTAACCTACGTTCGTTAAAGAAGTAGAACACAAAAAAGAGTCACAAAACAACATGTCAAAAATCAAATTACATTACCTTGCTCAACTGACCCAATTAGTTGATTACTTCATGAAAATTATATAAATCATAAAATAACTATCACCAAAGGAGCATACATTATAAGTTAGTGACTTAATTCGTTGGAAATATAGATGAGTGCTAGCTAGATAAATTGCAATTCCAATTGAAATAACAAGAAACACGAAGAACAGTTCCTAGCATGCCCTGTAATCTCATCTTTATTTTATGAACAAGAAATTAAAAAAATACAGAGAGATTATTCTAACACACCGAAAAATAAGAGAAAAATGCTCGAAAAAGAGCTGACCTCTGAAGCAAGTATGGCATGAGGCTGTAATATTCTAGGGCAACGAGGAGAGTTAACCATGTTGTCTAAGTACACCCTGTCACCCTGCGCGTGATAGCTAACATGCGCCTCTCCCTGCCCTAACTCCATAGAGTGTTCAAAACCCTCTTCATTATCTCCCTTCTTCACTCCTGAAGAACCTTCTCCATCTTGTCTAACACTAGCATTGCCCATTACTGAAAAAACTATAACAAATCCAGTTTCAATCTTTAACTATAATAAAAAAAAAAAAATCAAAACTTCATGAAGAAAAAAAAGAATCTTGTGTTCATTAACCAAAAACAAGCAGCCCACACAAAGAAAGCAGAGCAAACCCAGAAACTCAAATATGAAACGTCAAAATTTTGTTGACATACCCATCACTGTAATTATTGAGTTGCACGAGAAAAAGAAAGCAGCAAACACAGAATTAATTCAAGGGAGGGCAACATTATCTATTAGCAGCTTTATTTATACTGTTTAGGTGATTGACCGGCGGTACGTTTTCTAATGGAAAGTGCAATTTGTCATCGCTCTTTCTCTCTCTCTCTAGAAAAATACTCTTTTTTCCTAAAAAGTAAATAAATAGAGCATACTAAATTTTATTCTCCAATGAGTTTGGAAGATCCTATGACAGACTCACCGCGTTTGGTCTGAAAGAGTACGTTGCTTTGACATTTATATCCCTGCTTCTTTGTACAGTTCTTACAGTTGACAAATGGTGGCATGCCACCTTGCTCCGTTTTTATGTACTTTCCCTATTTATAATTAGAAAAAAGACAAATAATCTGTAAGTTTTATAAATACCACTTATTTTCTATCAAAATATTTATAATAAATACGTATTATAATTTTAAAAATTAATAAATAACACTTATTTCTATTAAAATTTTTGTAACAAATATCCTTCTAATTTGAGAAAATAATAAATACACTCTAATACCAACCTATTAAATCTTAGCTCTCAAGAATTCTACTTCGTGGACGAGAACCATAGTACTCTTATCATTTAAAAGTTAAATAATTAATATTTAATATAATAATATATTATTCTTTAGGTTTTAAAATTTTAAAATTTTAAATTAATTATGAAATTAAAAATTAAATAATTTATAATAATAAAAAATTAAATAATTAATCATTTGGATATTTAATATAATTATATTGTTAATTTTTTAAAATTAAAAATAAAATAATTAATAATTAAGTATTTATTTAGTAATTAATGCTTATCCCCATCAATATATTTGTATTATATATTGGTAGTTAGTGATTAAGGACTGAATTTTTAATTATTAAAATAATCAAATTTTAGTTCATAATTTTAAAAATATAATGTTTAAAATATTTATTTTATTTTACAAATGTATTTATATATGATAATTTAAAAAGTCATTGCATTATAATTTTAATTGTACCCTAACGTATTTTTAATGTGATGAGCTTTTAAATCATCGTATATAAATATATATGTAAAATAAAATAAACATTTTGATCATTATACTTTTAAAATTATGGACTAAAATTTGATTATTTTGATGATTAAAAATTCAATCATTAATCACTAAATAGTAATATATAACATAAGTGTATTGATAAGGGATAAGTATTAATTACTAAATAAATACCTAACTATTAATTATTTTAATTTTAATTTAAAAATTAAAAAATATAATAATATTAAATGACTAAATTATTAATTATTTAATTTTTTATTTTAAAATATTAAAAATTTATAACTAAAAGATTAATATATTATTATATTAAATATTAATGATTTAACTCGTAAATGACAAGTCTATTTTGGTGACTTCAAGCACAAAAGAATATTAAGAAATATTTTTTATTTTTCTAAATTATATAAGAGTATTTATTTCTTCTCTAAACTATAAGAAATATTTATTACAAGTATGAGTATTTGTTACTTTTTTAAATTATAGGTGATATTTATTACAAATATTTTTATTGAAAGTATTTGTTATTTTTTAAAATTATAGGATATATTTATTATAAACATTCTTATTAGAAGTAAGTTACATTTCTAAAAATTATAGACATATTTGTCTTTCTCCCTTTTATTTATTCTACAAATTTTTTGTTTCTTATTTTTCAAGTTCGTGTTATGGCATGTTTACTTACCCAAATTACACTTTTTATTATGATTTAGTTAATTAATCCGAAAAAATAAGTAATAATATGAACTGTTGATATCACATTTAATTACCCTTTATTATTTTATTTCCTCTTTAAGTTTTTTATGTAATTAATAACATTTATTTCCAATGAAAATTATCATAATTTAATTTTCTTTTCAATTTTGAGGTTATTCCTTGTTAATATATATAGAGTAAAAGAGTTGGATACAGCTACTATATATTGATGTATTGATACACTAATTTACTGTTTAACGTAATTTTGAGAGATATATATTATGTAATGTAAAATTTAAAATTTAAAACAATGTAAATTTAGATTAAATTTCAAGTTTACATCCTAAATTTTAAATTTTGTGTTATTGTATATTAAATATTATATTAATATCCAGCAGCCAATCCCAAAGAGTTACTTGCCTTTTGACTCATTTAAAAGCTATAAAGGAAAGATAGAGTCAAAGATCATATTCTTCGTTATTAGAATATAGAAATTAGAATATGTGACAAGCTTTCTGTATCTATACATAAAATATAAAAATATTAATAAAACAGCTCATTTTATAAATTTAAATATTTTTTTTATAATAAATAAATAGAAAACAATATCCTCAAAAGAATTTTTTTGTATAAGAATATGCTTTAAATTAACATGCCAATTAATAATTTCAAGTAGCAGCATTAAATATAAAGTTCATCCTATTAATGAATCTAAATTCGACTTTCTTGAGCTAGACTAAACATGATACATAATATTTAATAAATTTCAGAACCGTAATTACATTTTATAAAAGAAATTTTCGGGTACATATTCTTGTGATATTATTATGATAAAGGAAAAAGATCTTGGAATCTTTTCTTTTTCTTTTGAAAATAGGTGACAGTGTCATCTAACAAGCTACACATGCCCTAGATTTTGTTGTTAATTAAACTTAGTTAAACTCTCTCAACACTTTGTTGGATTAATAATTAGTAGCTACTTCTAGCTACACGAAGAGTAAAATTTTCTTTATCCCCATATGGGTTTTTAACACAAGTATCAACGGTAAGCAATATACATATACAAGATTAATAATATAAATATATAATTTAATATTTTAACAATAATGTGCATCATTTAAAATAAAATTGGCTCATGCACTAATATGAATTTATTTAATTTCTTAAAAATCATCTGACACATATATTTTTATTTATATAAAGTCAAAGAGTTAACTTTTTATTAATTATTGGTCATAAAAGTGTATCAATGTAGGTTACGCAAGAGTTTATATTAAATTAAAAAGCTTGTCCATTTAAGATATATATAAGATCTGAAATACATAATTAGTAACTTTAATTATCAAGTTATAATTACGCATAATGTACATTATGTGCAATTGGAATGTTAGAGAAACAATGGTATATGAGTATTTGGTACCATGAAAGAAAAGTAGTGGGAGGAAGTGGTCAAGTGGGCATCTCTTTTCATTCATCCAATCAATGATAATTAACTAAAGTGATGCGAAGATGCTAAAACCAGTCATGTGCTTACAATTTTCTTCCCTCTTGGTCATCATTTTTGGGACTATGTAAAATTCTTTTAAAAATAACTTGGGTGTAGGAATCTAATGAGAGTGATACAATATATTATTCTCTAGAGTATCCTTAGCAAAGAAGGTAAAAGAGAGAAAAATGTAGGGAAAAGAAACCAAAGAAAGAGAGAGAGGGAATTTAAATTGTATATAGAAGAGTTGGTAGTTTAATGTTAGCATCAAATTTTCGAAGATGTGACGTATGGAAGTGATTCTTCGTGTAAATAGGCCCCCGTTTATGATAGCAACATTTACAAGGGAATAAAATATCTATTAATTAATTCTTGTAGCACAATTTTTTAAGACAAATTGATTTTATTTGTCTAATTACTTAACTATTTTTGAGTTTGGTAAATTGTCTATAGAAAATTTAGTTGTTGAGTTTCATGTTGCAACCAACCTTTTAGATATGACCCAGTGATGAATATTGCTAGTCTCCCCATGTGATTTTGCTAATCAATTTATTCATTGACTAATTGAGGGTTATATAGTAGTGTTGTGTGTAACTGAAACCTAGAAAATTTAGTATAGGAACAAATGTTCATGTAAAAATAAAATCATTTTCACTTAAGATTAGGTTAATATTAGCTACTTCATTACTTTTTCTTTCTTTCATTTTTTTTTTTTTAATTTTTATGATGAGATAATTCTTTGTTTTAAAATCTCATGGAAAAAATGATTCTCTATAACTGTAGTGGGTGATCTTCATGGCAATAGAAAGTTAATATTAAATCATTCTTAATTACTTTTTAAAATTCTTATTAAGAAGGACTTCTTCATTTTAATCCCTCTCTATGTCTATAGTGTGTGTTAATGTTTTTTCTGCTATTATAAAAATAGATATAACTTTTCATCCATCGGTTCAGATATTTTATCTTTAATATTATACATGGATACGATTTAAACATGTTGAGGTGGACTTCTATATTCATACGCTGTTCTCTTGTTTACCCAACCAAATTTCAGTTGTTTTAGAAGTGATTTGGTCACTCGCCGTTTTCTCTGAAAGTGCTTTTTCTTCAATGACAATCCAAGAAAACTACTAAGTTGGACTTTTGCGATCGATCAATTGTTTTTTGCATCCGATGGAAAATGACCAGTCAATTAATTATCTACACTCAGCATGTCTATTTATTGCAAGTTGAACCCATTTCCCACTGCGCGGTCTAACGTGTCTTGTTCAACGGATAATTCACTGTCATGCTGAAAGGCTGAAAGTTCTGATTCAAGGATTGAAGAGCTTTTGAATTTTGATTCTTTTTCTTAGAAATCCAAAAGTTTCTGTATACACTTTCGGGTATTTTGTTTTGGGCTGAAAGCCCAAAACGTTTTTTGTGGATCTAAATTTTGATTAATTTGGGTGTTTTTAATAAAAGTGGAACCAATCTTAAATGATTCTAGTATAATTCTGCCAATTAATCATCTTTTTTAAGGAATCGATAGTTTTATAGTCGGCTATCTATTGAGACTCTGAATGTGTTAAAATATTGCTGCCACATTCCTAGTCTTATATTCATTTGTAGAGTGACCTACTCTCAGTTAGAGCTTGGAGAGAATTGAACATGCTCCCATGAAGAGAGTCAGTGTCAACTATTTCATTCAAAAAAAAAAAGAGAGCAAGTGTCAACTATGTCAATCTATTACATTTGAAAATGTTAATAAAATTTTGTGTAAGTTGAATTTAAAATCGATTATGTCATGCAATTATAACATAATATCAAACTTAATTTCACTCTTAAAGAACCATTTTGAATATTCAATTTACCATCATCATAGAGAAAAACGTATATAAGTTAATTAATTTCTTTATCCAAAATTACTCACAACAGTTTCTCACAACTCTTGATTCAAGAGAAGATTTTGTTATCCATTTTTGACGATAACAATGAAACAGTCGTCAACATTTAGAGATGGTCCCCTTCTGATTAAGTCTTATTAATTAATTAATTCATAGCTTAATCAAACTCAAAACATTCCGTAAATTACACTCCCCAATACTCGTCAGATTTCTTGGTCTCATTTCGTGCAATTTCAAGACAAATGCTTCTTCAACATTCAAAACATTTTTATTTAGAATAATTAACAAATCATTTTTTATGATCTACTCTCCAATGTGTTGTAATCGAATTGTAGAGAAGAATGCAATCTAGCTAGGGTATATTATGGCACTACTTTACTTGCACAACTTGTCAACGTGTGGCACCATTTAGCCCCACTAATTATTATTTTTAATTTCTTGTTTCTTGCTTTTTAGAAGCAAATGGTTTAATATTCATAAAATTGTTTTCAAATTACATCGAGAGTGTTTTCAGTTTAGGGTTTATAAATAATTTATTAGGGTTTCTATTCTTCAACCATTTAGGATAATCGAAGAGGCAACTGTTTAAATGATAAAACTTGTCATCCTGATTTCATGGAATTAGTGGAAGTGTAATTTTTTTTTTTTAATTTTCTTAATTATTTTATAATTACATTTTCATGGATTGAAAGAAACATTAATTGAGACAGCCGAATTTCTCTTCTTTCGCATTATTAATTACAATGCCGGTTGATCCGATATATTAGTGGGGTTAGAACTAAAAGCACTTTTGTTAGGTAAATGCATGACCCTTTGGTTGATAAATATATAAAAGCACTTCCCCAAAGCCATCATTAGAGGCGCTAACTGGAAACATAAAAGCATGATTCACGACTCTTCTCTTTCGTGTAGACCCATATAACAATCTAAATCATTATCTTATTCCCAAATTTAATTATTTCTTGTTAAAATGCAGTTTTTCAATAGTAAAAATATAATAAAATTCAGTCTAATAATATTTTCAAATGGGTATTTTTGAAGAATAATTCTGCTCATAGTTTGATTTATATTTATGTGTGCTTGCGTGCGAGCGTGCGTGCGTGTGTGTGTATCGAATAGGTGTGTAGAACATTATTTCAGGCAAAAAGCTAACATATTGATTGATTTCTATCAAAACTAACAAATAATAATGATGAATTTCTAATTATTAACAAACCCAACAAATATATAATCACCATTTGTTGTTGTTTCAATATACAATGAATTTAATCTGGCTGTCACATTATTATTATAAAATAAACAAAACATACATAATCTTCAGTCTGGACTGATCAATCGAATGGGAATATTTTGATACTGTGAGTCAAATTAAACTCATCAATATCTTTGCATTTTATCACTTGAAAGTGATTACATCTCAATATTCCATCTTTTATTATTTATTTACTTTGCAAACATATTTCCTTTTTTCAATTAGAAAATCAGTGGCTTCATTAGCCTTTAGTATTTGGGCATTCTACCTTCATCATGTAAAGTTTTGATGTCAATGCAGCATCAAAGCTAGTTATATATACTGAAAATTTTAACTGCATGATCTTAATTTCTTCTTCTGGGTTATATAGACTTTTTCAAAAGTGAGAAGCCGCTGAATAATTAATATATACATCTTTTGCTCATGACTTGCAAACCATGAGGTTTCAATGATGATTGTGGAAGCAGCAGTTGTCTTTCTGCAGAGATAAATAAAGCTGGTTTCTTTTGGGCAATTTAATTAAATTATGGTGAGTGAGAGTAGGAGTAATATTATTTCTCATTTCAGATAATTAGGGTTTCTTTCTTGGGGTTGCAGGAAATTGAAAAGGGGAAGAAGGAGAATATAATAAACTTTTAGCATTTCATCGTTTTCTTTTTGTTTTTGTTTGGGGGGGCTCAGAAGCGAAGTTGAAGGGGAATTTTCCATGTGGTGAGTACAGGTGTCTGCACATGGCTTCTCTGATTTCCAAGCTCTGAGAACTGTAAATCCATACAGGAAAACCTGAGGTTTTGGGGTTTTCAAGAGAATCAGTCTGAGAGGAAAAACACCTGATTGGTTCATGAAAAGAAAATCCAGTATTTGAGGAGTAATAGCTGCTAGGAAAATGTGAGTCTGTGGGATGCAAGAAACAAGAAACAACTCCATTTGTTTTCTTTCTTCATCTGCAGGTCCAGTAGTTCTTTGAGCTTAGCCACAAGCCTACAACTTGTATTTTTTTCCCATTGTAAACCAGTTCAGGTATCACCTGTTCCTCAAATCTCACATTCCTTCTCTTCTCCAAACTTTTTTTAGTATTCCTATTTATATCATCAGGAAACTCAGTATAAATCTCACATCATCCCCTTTCCTTTCACATTCTGAACAAGAAAATCACTAGAGATTCTGTTTTCCTTTTTCCCTTTTTTTCTTTGATGTCCCTCAAGAATCTGTACATTCGTCTCATTAACTAATAATATGAAGTTGGAAAACACAACTGAGGATCAAATGGCTTTATCTCCTTTCTGTTTCTTTAACAATCCATTTTCATGTATTTCAGCTCTTATTCTTTCTCTGATCGTTTGCATTTTCTTCGGATTTGGCTCCTTATCTATCCTCTTCATTTCTCTAGTATTGACAGTTTCCTCTCTTCTCTTCACATTCAAAAAACGAAAGTCAGTCACCGAAGATCATCAGCTGCCCAAGATGAATGAATCTGTTAAAACACATAAAGAAGAAGAACAACATGAAGAACGAGAACAAGAAGTTGAGCAGCAGATTCACGACAATTCGATCACAGCATCACCGGATTTCTTATCAGAAAACGAAAGCTTAAATCAATTATCAAGCAGCGAAGAATCGGAACTAGACTGTTCATATCGAGACATCGTGGATTGCCCTGAAGGATCCATTTCTGACGAGGAAAGTGATCTCATAGAAATCTCTCTTCCAAGCGGGCATTACGTTCCTAGTAAGTTTAATTTGCAGCAGAATAAAATGGCTGCAGATATCTCGACGCATTCCATTCTGAAACAACAACGTAGTCTAATGGAGATCTTAGCAGAGATTAACGACATGAATGAAGAAGAGAATTTGATTGAGATTGACATTTCCATGGGATCCATCAAGTGTTCAAGGTTTGAAATCGAAGCATGAACTGATCTTGATGTGTGCTTTAATAATAAATTTATATATATATATATAACTACGTTTTTGATCCTTATTAAGGGATTTGATTGTTGTTAATTATCATTAAGAATTAATTAGGAGTCCTAGGATTTAACATTCAATACTATAATCTGTGATGCTGATGCTGTGTTTATATTAATTATAATTAATTGTGTTGTTAAAATTACTTGAAATCATCGAAAGTCAAAAACTTTGAATACCCATTAAAGAATTTTGTATAATGCAATGCACATTAAAGTGTTAAAAAAATGTTGATCCAATTAATGGAGTTCCGTCCACTTAATTGCCTTTTTACTTTTGTTTCCCATTGATCGATTTT
The DNA here is from genome assembly GCA_035221805.1 of Trichilia hirta. Classification (NCBI taxonomy): domain Eukaryota; kingdom Viridiplantae; phylum Streptophyta; class Magnoliopsida; order Sapindales; family Meliaceae; genus Trichilia; species Trichilia hirta. The sequence goes on along the minus strand of JAWDEX010000001.1, from coordinate 906,079 downwards.
TCTTTTTGTTGTCTGTTTCTACATCATATAATGTTCCACTTACCTAACATTTTGTAGGGCCCTTGAGTCAACTCAAACCCAATAATACAAGAGATATATAATGGTAAATCTTTCTTTTAGATTGTGATAAGATACACTTGACACATTATCAAGTTGATATGATATATGTACAAACGGAAGATAATTTTATCTCCATTTACTTAATTTTGGACACACACATATATCCATACAGCATCTAATGAACGTTTATCATATATACAACAATTTCTTTGCGAGAATGAAGGACTGATAAAAAGTTTTAATTAAAATAATTTTACTAGGAGCACATAATAAAAATAGGGCACACATTTTAAATCTTTCTCTTAGAGTGGAGGATATATCCTTTGCAATTAGTGAAAGAATTCTCCCTTCTACAAATATGAAGATAGTTATAGAACATTTTTGTTTCAGTATTTAAATTATGCTGTAGTAAATTTGATTAAAATAAGATGCATTATGCAAGTAATTGAAATTATTTGGAATGCACTTTTTGAAAATGATTGATGAATACCAATTTAATTACAAAACTATTTAGAATGCACTTAAATAAATTTTGATATATTTTAAATATAAGTGAATACAATATATTTGTTTCCATTACTATGAATTAGTCGATCGAGCCCCTAAAAGTAAAATTTGCTTAATTCAATATATAATAAATTGCATATATAAAATAATGCACATGCAATTAATAATTCATTGATATTTATTATTTTTTGACTTTTAGCCAATAATTAATGATGTGCAATACAATTAATTGTAGTTTTGCCCTCAAAAATTTTGGTTAATTGATTTAATAGCCTTCCTGTTTGACTTCTAAATTAAATTTAAACCGTTAGATAATATCAAAGAAATGGTGCATGAATTTTATTCATCAAAATTTGAAAATAAGAATTACACAAAGTTATATATTTATATGATTTATTTATTTATTTTATTTTTACCTTTATGATCGCTAAACTTTTTCATAAGAATAATGAAAGTTTTGTCACATTAAAAATGTCCCGGTGCTTGCGAGTAGATAAGTTGTCCGTTGTCCTTTCGGATTATATGCTTTGCTTATGTTTGATCTATCACTCTCCTTTTTCAATAGATTCTTGCCACATTGAGATAAAAATTTGATAATTTAGTTAATTAAAATAAATATAGAATTGGTTTAAATTTTTGATAATTTATTATGTTTTAAAAATAAAATTATAAAAATATCTAATAATACTTTTTCATTTTACATAGTAATAATATTAATTGATCAAAAATAAATTAGCATGTTATTATTCCAAGTTTTTCATTTCAATTAGCGTGATTTCAGTTAATATATATACTTCACTTAGCATCTAATCAATTAATTAAGTGGAGGGCGTGCCGAAGAGTTGTGTCCCATCTTCAATGAAAGTCAAACAACATATATTTGATGCTACCAAAGAACTTTCCTAACTACTGAGACATACTAAGTCAAACCAATTGTTCGTTTTAAATTTTGTTTCTAATTTCAGTTGACTTCCACCCTAATATTGCTGACAATTTCCAAATATTTCATATCATTCATTTCCCATTTATAAAAATGAATTTTTTTTACTAACATATATGGCCATTGAATGTCTCCAAAGTGCAATATGGCCATGGGACACGAAATAAAAATCAAAAACAGTATGGGGTTGGTAAGTGGATTTTGAGTTATCCATTGGATCCAATAGAGTCAACATCTCACTCTCATCTCTACAAAATTCTATTAAAATCAAAGTTTACAAAATCTAAATCGAGATTGTCATGCTTGCAACAAATATTTTTATAATATATAAAAAAAATTTAAATTAAAATAATAACAATAATTTTTTATCCAAATTTTGTAAGAATAAATATAAAATATATATTTCAGGAATTTGTGACACTTAATTTTACTTAATCCATTCATTTAATTGAAAATCAAAGCAAAAAATAAAAATCTGTTATCCTATCCGGGCAAAAGTTTCAGACAGAAGAGTTCTACTTCTTGAGCTTGGTGTGTTTGTTGACCTGGCCTCATATTGTATATCCAGATCAGATATCTGACCTAATGCCACGTGGATTAAAGATGAAATAGGGAGGACGAAAAGCCGATAAAACGGCCCCGGCTAGACTGCCTGAAGATTCTCGATCAAAGCACTCTCCAACTTCTTGTTTGCACCACGTGTAATAATCTAAACCGTCAACTCCTCGACCCCAACCATTCCGACAACTTCGACGTATCCCGCCCTTATCAACAAACAAACGGTTCATATTGATCCACGTGTCGTCTCTGATGATTATTACCCCATTAATCCAACGGACCCAACAACTTCTCCCTCCCTCTCTGCTGCAATTCTCTTCCCCACCTCAACTCCATGGAAAACCACCTCCTCCTCCTTCTCCGGCTGCCACTGAATTCAGTTCTACCCTAATTCCCCATTCCCAGTTTATCAAATATATCCAAGGAAACAAAATTCTTGTCTTATTCTATAACTAAACAATTAGAATCACTCGAGTAGAGTTTTGTTTAAGAATTAAGATTTGATTAGATCTAGTTTGTGATGGCGGATTCGGACAATGACTCGGGGGGACACAACAACAGCAACGCGAACAGCGAATTGTCGGCAAGAGAACAAGACAGGTTTTTGCCAATTGCTAACGTCAGCAGGATAATGAAAAAAGCACTTCCGGCAAATGCAAAGATATCCAAGGACGCGAAAGAGATAGTGCAGGAGTGCGTGTCGGAGTTCATCAGTTTTATAACAGGGGAAGCGTCGGATAAGTGCCAGAGGGAGAAGCGGAAGACGATCAACGGCGATGATTTATTGTGGGCGATGACGACTTTAGGATTTGAAGAATACGTTGAACCGTTGAAGATTTATCTTCAGAAGTACAGGGAGATGGAAGGAGAGAGGAGTAATATGGGGAGGGAGAAGGAAGGTGGTGGTGGTGGTGGTAGTGGCGGGTCAGGTGGCGGCGGGTCCGCTGCGCGTGGTGGAGCCGGTGATGGTGGGGTGAGTTCTAGCGGTGGTGATGGCGCTACTACTGCTGGTGGGTATAATGGAGGTATGTATGGTGGAATGATGATGATGGGACATCAAGGACACGTGTATGGTTCTGGCGGGTATCATCATCACCATCATCATCAGATGGGTGTAGGAAAGAGAGTGTCTACCTCCGCTGCCGCCGGTGGTGGCGGTGGTGGAGCTGTTTGGTCAAGGTAGGTCAATTTCCAAGCATGACTGATGGGAGTACAAGAGTTTTAGATAAACCTAATTAAATTGTCACATTGTGGGGTACTTTTTCTTTTTTCTCTTTTACTTTTTCTATTTCTGTTTTTAAATTTATGACCTATATCTAATATGTAGTTGGGAAGAAGAAACATCTGATATTGAACAGATTTACGAACTACTAATTGAGGGAGAGCATAAGAAACTTGAGAGAAGATTTTACAGTGATTATGCTTCTTATTTAGGTCTTATCCTTGTATTGTTGTTGTAACGTTGTATGAATATGAAAAAGATTTTAGCTGTTTTTGGGAAGTTCTCTCTTTATTTACTTGTGTCAAAAAAACATATGTAGCGAAGTTGTAAATTTCGGGGAAGAAAACTCCTGAACTGACAGCTTTAAAAGAGTTCTGTTCTAACAGATGTCTTAGTAATGTATATTTTGTTTTGGATATTAAGAACTCTCTATTTTCGCCATTTGTCCATCTCTCAATAGCCTTAATTTCTTCTTATACTACATTGATGGATCAAAAAGGTGTCAATTTTCTGTTGTAGATATGTTGTGTACTTTGTATGATAATTCTATTTTTGGTTATTGTCGTGTGCTGTTTCAAACCCAGTTCCTTTTTTTGAAGCAGAATTTTTTTTTTTTGAAAGCAGATACATTATTATGGGATCCGAAAAGTAGAACCATTTTCACTCCTTTTAAAAGGTGGCATCGTGCTATATTAAATCAAAATCAATCGTTTGTTTTCATCCAATTCTTGTTATCTCTACTACATTTTTGATTCCCAAGCAGATTCTCTTCTTAATTTTCTCTTGGATTTATTCCATTTTGACACAAGTCCTCTTCCCCCTATCAGTTGCTAAATGGATCAGGATAGAATAAAAAACTGTTGAAAAAATTTCTCTGTCTATCTTTGATTTTGAAAGGAGAAAAATTATTAGTTCAAAATATGCCTAAACCTCTGGCCAACAGGTATTTTCGTATATTTTATCATGTGAATTAGGTAAGGTAGGAATTTTCTTGTATCGTTGTGAAGGTATGGTATGGAAAAAGTAGGAAGGGGTTGTATATTTTTATTTTTGAAACTTGGAAATTAATTAAAACTGGTAAATGAGATGGTGGTGGTCATTATTAAGTTTGCACTTCATTGAAGTCATACCTTCTATTTCTACTACTCTTGATTTTGTTCTTTTCTTTCTGTAGATCTTTCCTACTACAATTGTATAAAAGGATATCCTACTAGTTGCACTAACTTATTCTTTTTCTAGAATGAATCCTCTCTTGCATACTGTCTTTTAAATTCTCCATTTATTAAAAATTAAAGTGAATTGGTTGCAACGAAAAAGGAACCAACAATGGGCACTTGGCCCTTCTTGTTGGGAACCTTCATATTGAAAAATGCCTAACAAATACTGTTTTTCAAATTCAATAATCAAAATCTCTCTCTTTCTCTATTGTGATATGTGAATTTAGAGGATTGTTGGCATGAATATAGTTGCTCACTTTATAGAATATGTTTTGCATAAGCAATTGGCCATGTATGACTATGAAATATAGATTTTAATTATTATTTGAAGAAAAGTCATAAAGAATTGCTAAGCAATTTTAATTTGATATAACATTAATTTATTTAAATTAAATGTACTAGCAATGGAAATAGAATTCAATCGAGCATAAGTTTGGTTTTAAATTGTAGAACTATTATTGAAATTATTAACAAAAATTTTCAAAAAATATTTAATATTATTAATTTTAAGTTGAATTTACTTATATTTTTTAACAATATCTGATGAAGATTTTCCTGAACCTATTCTCGCTATCCCTTGAAAATTCGCATAAGATTGGCGATTTGACTCATACTCATTACTCTAAAATTGAGGCAAATCGAACTTCGTCTAGTAAAAAACGGGAGACCTAAATGAGTAATGAAAATGCATTTTTTAAAGTTTGACGAAACGTCCCATCACATTTAAGACCTGAAATACCATGCTCTAGATATTGCAAGCATTTATTTCGTCACCTATTCTGGCAGAAGGTGATGGTGAAATGATTTATCGATAGCTCAAACTAGTCGCATATTGTTCAATCGAACCCCCATTTTTTCGATGCTTACACATGCAAAGACCACTATAAATACTAGTTTTATTGTATTTAAAATCACTTTTGGCACCTATTTAGAAAAAGAGTGGCATTTTACTCTATATTTTGTTTTTTTTAGTGAGCGATTATCCAGAAGACAAGGGAACTCTCGAACTCCTCACGTTTAACAAATTTTTGAGCCTGACAGTCTAGGTCGGTAAAGATCACAAACACTCTCTCTCATTCTCTTTTTTGTTTCATAGTATACTCTATACTCTTTGACCAGTTACTAACATAAGTATCAAAGTTTATACGCTGATAAGTTGACTTTATTTCTAACTATCCTATTTATATTTCAAGCACGATCCGCAGAGCACCGATCTGAGGCGAGAATTCACTCTTTTCAGTGGAGCGATCAACTGCAACAATAAAATTTATGTGATGTATTAAATTTTTTACTTTAAAAAAATTTAGGCATCAACAGTTGGCGTTGTCTATAGAAAACTTATAAAAAATCTTCGAAAAACCTTGTAGTGCATTTCGCATATAAATGACTGAACACAGTCATTTTTTCAAAAGATTGCAACCGAAGAGGGATGAGAACCCTATCTATTCTGCAGATAAGGAAAACACTACAGAATTCTCTAATGAAAATGAACTCTAAGTCCA
>JAWDEX010000001.1:855623-899973 GCA_035221805.1 Trichilia hirta | reverse complement strand
ATTTTAGTTATATGAAATATTATATCTGTATCTTACTATGTAATATGGGATATTTTGTATAATTTAATAAAGATATATTTTTATTATATTTTAAAAATATATGTGTTGGTAAAGTAATTAATATAAATAGTTTGTATGTCTTTCAATTGAATAATAGTTATTTAGTATTATCCATTATTAATAAAAAAATTTAAAATAAAATTAATCTAAAATTTTTGTAACATCACATATTAGGCCATATCAGAGATAGGCGACTCACTCAATTTAGGACTAATAAAATATTAGTCTTATTAGATTCTGAACCTATTTCGAAGTGTAAGTTATGCCTTTAGAAAAAATGATCAAATCGTCTTTTAAAAATAAAGATGAGAGGTATAAAAAACTATTAAATCTTGTACATATAGATGTATATAGATCATTAAGTATTACAATCAGAGGAGGTTTTGATTATTTTATTGCCTTTATCAATGATAAGTTTAGGTATGGATATGGCTATCTAATGAAATACAAATTTGAATACTTTGAAAGGTTTAAAGAATTTGAAGAATAAAGCAAAAAATAAAACAAAAAACGGTATAAAAGTTCTGTGATCTAATCGCGAAGGTGAATACTTGGGTATTAAAATTTAAGCATTCTTGAAAGAAAATAAAATTATTTTGTAAATAACACCTCTATATATACCTCAGTATAATAGTATAATATAATAAAAATTTGTACCTTATTAGATATAATGCGATTGCTGGTTAATTTTATAGACATATTATTATATTTATGGGGATATGCTTTACAGACTACTACATATATCCTCAATAAAGTTCCTATTAAATCAGTCTAAAAGACTCAATATGAGATATGATGTGATAAATAATCTAGTCTAAATCTATAAAAATCTACATATATCAAGTTGATCAAATTTGATAAATTTAATTTTAAATCAGAGATGGATCAGTTTATAGGATTTCTTAAAAATAGTTTAGGGTATCAATTCTATTTTTTATCAAATTAAATAATTTCGATCAGTAGAATATTACACTTCTTAGAGAAAGAGTTTCTAAAAGAAGAAGATACGAGTAGAAAAATTAAATTAAAAAAAGAGTCTTTTAAATTTTAGTCTGACCAAGCTAAAATTGGTACATTTAATTAGTAGACTTTTGTTCTTATTATTCTAATTCTAACTCAAAAATCTTGTAAGGTTCTTATAATCTCAGAGAGATATGAATTTCTCAGTGAATAAAATTTTAAATCTTACTTAATAGGAGTAACAGATTATAAAGATGATTCAAAAACCTATAAAGAGGTAATATTGGATAAAGATTCAAGAAGATAGGTAGAGATAATAAAATCTAAAATAAATTCTATGTATATTAATCAAGTCAGGACACATATTGATCTTTTAAAAGAAATAATTTTTATTAAAAATAAATAGATCTATAAGAGAAAGATTGATAAGGATGGACAAGTTGAGACTTATAAAGCACGACTGATTACAAAGGATTATACTCAAAAATTAAGATTAAATTATGAAGAGATCTTTTTGCCCATTCCTTTAATTAAATCCATCTAAATTATGCTAGCCATAGCAACATACTATAATTATAAAATTTGACAGATGAATGTGAAAATAGCATTCCTTAATAATGATATTAAGAAAAGTCTGTTTATGAAATAGTCAGTTAATTTTATGTCAATTATTGAATCACACAAAGTATATAAGTTACATCGATTTATTTATAGATTAAAGTAAGCTTTTAGAAGTTAGAGTATTTGATTTGATAAAATAGTCAAAGCATTCAATTTTATCAGAAGTTCAAATAAACCTTGTTTTTATAAGTGAAATAAAGTCATACAATCATGTTTCTGATATTATATGTAATGACATATTATTGATGGGTAATTACGTGTGTATAATGACATAAGTCAAAGTCTGAATATGTAGAACTTTTTTTATAAAAAATTTAAGAGATATAACTTATATTCTCGAGATTTGTATGTATAGAGATAGATTAAAAAAGATAATTGGATTATCTTAGAAATTATATATTAAAAAGTTGTTAAAAATATTTAATATGAAGAACTCTAAAAGAGGTCTCCTACCCTTTAATCATAGTTTTCATCTTTTGAGAGATATGAGTCCAAAGACTAATAAAAAGTGCCAATAGATGCATAGTATCTTATATGCATTAGTTATAGGTAATTTAATGTATACTATACTATGTACATAACTTGATATAGCTTATATAATCAGTGTTACTAGCAGATATTAAGCAAATCTTAAGAAGAAACACTAGTCAGTAATAAAAACTATCTTTAAATACTTAATAGAGATTAAAAATTAATTTTGAGTTATGAATCTCAAAAGTTGAGTATTTATAGATACTTAAATTTTGATTTTTAATCAGATATAGATAATCAAAAATCTACGTTTGATTTTATATTTTTATGCAATAGAGGGATTGTAAGTTAGAAGAGTTTAAAAAAGATGATAATAGCCAACTCTACCACATAAGTTAAATATGTAACAGTTTTAAAAGTAACTAAAGAAGCAGTTTGAATATAAAAGTTTATATCTGAATTAGGTGTAATTTTTAGTATGACTTATCTAATAAATGTATTATGTGATAATACAAGTGCTATTATACAAGCTAAAGAATTGAGAGTGCACTAAAAATCTAAACATATTTAGTAAAAGTATCATATTTTAAGATAATTTGTTTATGTTAAAGAAATTTTGATCGAACAGATATCTTCAGCAGATAATATTACTTATTCTCTTACTAAAACGATAACATTGAAGCAGTTAGACTAACATCTTGAGAAGATAGGTATAAGATACAATAGTAAATGACCTTAGTGCAAGTAAGAATTTATTGTATTGCATACTCTAAAATTATTCATGTTATTAGTTTTTAGCATATTGTATTGAATTACTATTTTTAATATATACTATACATATTTTATTAATAAAAAAATTATTTTAATTCATACGTGTATGCTACTTTTTTTATCTAATCATATTATTGGTAAAATATACATATGAATCATTCAAAATAATTAAATTATCTAAATTATTTCCTACAAATGTAATATTGACTGGATATTAATATTGTAATGTAGACATACTGAATATCTTTAGTGAATATTATAAGATAATATTAATATGAGTGATATGATAGTCATATCATTAAATATTAGTTGGAATAATAGTTAGAGAACTATTATTTGAACATGATTAAAGTTATGATAAATCATACGAAAGTATGTTGTCAATGATTCATTATTGGATTATATGTGTATGTTAACTATTCTTCAGACTTTAGACGTCATGGTTATTAATCAGTATAAATGCACATAATTTATATGGTGTATAAATATAAGACTAATTATATTTTATATATAAAAACTAATTTAGTTATGCGTTGTTTATATCGAGAAGTAAATAACTGTCAGATAAAATTTAGTAACTCATTATAGAGAATTTTAAAGTACTATTGACTCAGTTCAGATTTAAATTTCTAGTCGGATATTAGTAAATGACTAAAAATAAAGTCTTTAACCAAATATAAATGTCATACAAAGAATTTATAGTGACAAGTTCAGCTCGTATTAACTAATTATTTGAATATAACTAAACTTAGGATTTTGACATTCATAAGTCCTAATTTAATTGGGATTAAACGAATGAAAGGAAATTATTCACACAAAATATATAATTAATCATAATAGATTTAGACTATCCTTACTATTAAAAAAAGTAAATAATATCCGTAAGAGAGTTAGCACCCTCAGAAATATTACTTGGCTAAAAAAAATTATAAACAGTTTACGCGTTAAATTGTTTAATTATTTGAGAGCTTAAGTTATTAACCTAATTATAATTTAAAATAAGTTATAATATTTTATAAATATTTAAAAATATAAATAAAATTAAAATAAATTTAACCAAATTTAAGATTAATTTATAATTTTTTAAAATTTAGGAGCTTAAGTGATATTTTATATTTATCATTAGGAAGCTTGTTGGATAAGTTTTAGGACTCATTTTTTCCTTTGACTAAAAGATTAGGAATATTTTATTAAATAAAGAAAAAATTATAAAAGAGATCATTTTTCAATTTTCTAGTCGAATTAATCATTATTTTCATTTTAAAAAAGTTTTATTTTTGCTCATTTTCTCTAAATTCGGCCATAATAAGGATCAATTAAAGGAATTTGATTTCTTAGAGACCCTATAGATTTAGAGTTATTCTTCGTCATCAAATCACTAAAGATTAGTAATTATACATGAAAACGTACTTATTTGCTTAATTTTGTTAATTTGTGCCTATAAATCCTAATTTCTTATTTTGATTGCAATCAATCTTTTAGTTCTAACAATAAGTTCTGTAAAATATTCATCTACTTTTACACCACTTATGGAAGTACTATTTTTAAAAGTCCAATCTATATTAACACCATTCATTAAAGATGAAAAAGGGGAAAGAATGAAAAACAAACTACAATAAATAGAGGAGGCTCTAAAATTCATTCAAAAAATTCAAAACTATAACTTGAAAAATATTAATTTGCTTTAATTTCTTTTTAAAAATCCAAGTTTTACACAAATTCAAACTTGAGTTCACCAAATAGATGATAATGGGTGTCCAAAAGCACATTTAGCAATGTATTATAGTAAGATGGCCTAGAATACCAACAATGAACTACTATTGATACACTTTTTTCAAGAAAGTTTGATTGGTATTTCTGATATTTGATTTTTTATACTGAAAAAGAATAATATTAAGACTTGAAAAAACTTGATAGATACATTCCTTAAGCAGTATATATTTAACCCTTTTTTAAATTTAATTCGAGATAACCTGGGTAAAATGAGTAAAAGGTTTGAGGAGTTCTTTAAAGAATATGCACAGAGATTGTGTATAATAGTATCATAAGTTTAACCGTCCCTAATGGATCTTAAGCTCACCTTTACCTTTATTTGCACCATAAAAGAAATATATTGTGATTGACTGTCAATATATTTCACCTTTAGTTTTCACGAGATTAGAGTAGTAAGAGAAGAAGTTAAAAAAGCAATTAAGTCTGAAAAGTTAGTTATAATAAAAAAAATGATGGAATAATGGCAAAGCTCAAGAGAAATTAGAAATTAACCAAAGAAAAGTACGAATCCAAACAAGAAGAAGAAAGATCCAGGGCAGTCAATAGGTGTTGTGTACAAAAAACCAACTGCTTTTCAAACTTATTCAATATTATAACCTACATAGAGTCTAAAAGATAATACCTATGACTAAAAGGTAAATATGTATATCCTTATCAACTAACCTATTCACTTAATAGCCAACTGTGACCTTACATTCCTCTAATTAATATAAATAATCCTCCTACCTATGACATTGCCCAAATTATTAGGGCTACACTTAGACCCACTAGGAATTAGAGAAATTTTGATAAATTTTCTATTAGCTATAGTGATATGTTTAGATAATTTGTAGCATATGATAGATTAACACGAGTCCCTCAAAAATTAACCTCTAACTCTCTACTTTTATCATATAATTGTAATGCTAGATGTAAGTATCACAATGGTAGTGTGATATATGACACAAAGAATTGTATGGTATCAAAACACCACATTTAAAATTTGCATGAAAGTGGTCTTCTAAATTTTGCCTTGTAACTATCTAAATCAACCTAACCAAACATTACTACTAACCCATCACTTAAGTAAGGAGGCTTGGCTGTCAATTTAACCTTCAAAGACACTATAAAGTAAGAATAGTTAGATGTTACAATCTTTATAGAGCCATTACAATCATCCATTATCCTACTTATCCCTTTTAACTCATAATTAATGATGGTCTCAATTCAAAACTTGACCATCAATGTGATTAGTCTATTGTAGGAAGAGGAGATAGCCATATACCCTGCTTATAGACAATATCTAAACAACTAAACATTCAAAATGCTTTCAAAAATTATCATCAATGAGTAAGACTAGTTAACCTTTCTTTTGATTAGCTTATTACATAAGAAAAAGAAGTAACAAACAAGTTTTATACTTTTACATTTTTAAATTTTAACAAATAAGTGAATGATGTTCTCACATAAGTATCACGAATCTTTTCTTGTCATCTTTTGCAGATTCAATAATAAAATGACACTATCATCAAGTGCCTTTCTTTATCTCATATTTCTTTTTTAACGTCTCTTATTACATGCAAACCTATACTATACTTATCAGGATGAATGTTGTTTCCTTCTAATGTTTCTTATCACCTACAAACTTACATTATTTTTTATTAGGATGAATGTTTGCGATGATTCAAATGGTGTCATTTTTAAGTCTAAATGTAATTATGATAAACTTATCTACATTGTAAAAAAGAAGGGGGAACTAGGACCTTATTCGAAGTTAATTGAACTAGCAAAAAATAAAAAGTCAAGAAATAAAATCAATTAAGACAAGATAGGAGCAATAAATTTGAATACCTTTAAAGATCTTAAGATGTTAAAATCAATGGCCAATTACCCTTAAAAATATATATTCTTTAGCAATTCAAACTATCCATACAAGACCAGAATTTTTGTCAAGAAAGCAAAAGCTTTAAAATCCTTTTAAAGATCAAGAAAGGAATCCAGCAATTGTTAGAAGTTAAGTTTATCAAAGTAGCCACATATCTAGAATGAGTGACCAATATAGTATCTATTACAAAGGATGGAAAAGTTAACATATGTATAAGCTATTGAGATCTAAATAAGGCAAACATAAAAGATAACATTTTTTGCTACCTCACATTTAAACATTAGTAAATAATACAATTAAGAGGTCTAGATTTTCATTTATAAATAGATATTTGGGTGATAACTTAGAATGTCACATTCATCACATAAAAAATAGAGGAAACCTCTTATCCTTGAACTCATAAAATAGAGGCAATCCTATATTCTTTAACATATAGAATAGAGGCAGTGTTGCCAGTAAAGCTTGAGATCCCTTCATTAAGAATCTTAGATAGGGCTAAAATAGAATGGGGACAAAAAGAATAGACTATCTCATTTTATTAAATGAAAAATACTAATCGCACTATGTCAGAATCAATGTTATCAGCAAAGAATGGTTGTAGCCTATAATAAAATAGTTAAACTAAGAAAATTTCAAGAAGAAATGGTATTAAAAAAAAGAAAGAGAGAGAGTTCTCCCCAATAAGAAAGACTTCAGAAAAAAATTTGCTTTAAATTATGAGACAATATATGTTGTGAAAAAAGTCTTTTCAAGTGGTGTTTTAATCTTTTTTTCATTCAGATGGTTCATAATTTCAGCACCTAGTCAATGCCCATACAGTTAAAAGGTACCATGTCTAAGTATGATTAGAAAAGAAAAGAAAAGAAAAAAAATTCAAATTCTTTTTCTACCTCAAGCCTTTTCTCTATCCCTCAATACGAACTACGTCTTACTTGATCCCTTTTTAAAGGGTACGTAGGCAGCTTGGTAATTAAACTAAGTTTAGTCTAACCATTATCATTTTTTACTATTGAAATTTAACCCAAAGTCTACATTGTAACCTTCTCAATAACCTGAATTACATCTAACTCGATCCCTATCTAAAGGGTTTGTAGGCAGCTTAGCAATTAGCCCAAGTTTAGTCTAACCTTTAACTAAATCCCTAAGTTCCATCTTGCTAGCCATCAATATAAAAGGTAACAAATCAATCAAATTAAGTTCAGTCTAACTTTTAACTAAATTCTCAGTTCTACCTTGTTAGCCATTAATATAAAAGGTAGTAAGGTAATCAAACTAAGTTCAGTCAATTTTTTAACCAAATCCTTAGTTCATATTATTTGCCATCAACATAGATGGGAAAAGTGAGATAACTAAACCACGTTTAATCTAACTCATAATCTTTATCACCAAAGCAACATATTCAAGTCAATCTTATCATAACTTAGCCACTAGCATTTGGTAAGGTGTAAACCTGGGCTTATCGAAAGAATCAAAATTCTTAGTAAAAAAAGAAAAAATTAGGATTCAATAAAGGTCATTCCCTAGTAGACCAATGACGTTTATTGGTAAAACCAAAATCCCAATAAAATATACATATAAATGAACCCAAGTGTAGCCAATACCTTGCAATACCTTATCCATTTAAACCTTAAAGTAATCAAGGAGTCTGAAAATTCTACCCATTTTCTTATCTATCAATAAACTCTGAGAATTCAAAATTAAAAATAAAAGAAAGAAAAGAAAGAAAAGAAAAAAAGAGAGAAAAAGAAAAGAAAGAAAAAAAAAGAAACTAGGTTGAAAATTCAAAAGGGTCACTTAGGTAAAAAGCGTCATTGCTCACATCTAAATGAAAATATAAAAGATCAAAAAGGCTTTTAAGAGTTAGAATTATTTTGAATAAAGAATAGTATTTTGTCATCAACCTCAGCTAAATAGGGACATCTTAGTATATAGAGAAGAAAGAAATGACATCATTTAGAAGAAAAGCAAATATTTCATCAAAACTAATCTTAACCCACTCAGTTTCTAACTCTATCTTATGTTACATCTTTTAAAATTCAATCATTTCTTCTTTTCAAACAAGTCATTTTTCTTTCTGAAGTAAAAGTACCTATAAAAGTCTACCTTGCCTGCATTTATTCTTGGAATATCATTTACTTTAAAAGTTAAAATTTGTTAACATAATTGAATAAAAGAAAAGAAAAATATTTGACATGTCTTGCTCTAAGATGAAAGTTTCAGGGAATCACCAAGACCAGTTCAAAGATTTATACAAGCACATAACTTAATTTTAAAAAACAATAATTGGGACTCATATATCTAAAAAGTTTATCACATATTAAAATTTAAATTTAGCACTATTTCGTAGCATAAAGTATAACAAGTTTTAGAATATGTTTAATCTAATTCAAATCTGTTTTACAGCATAAAGTATAATGCCCTCAATCTAATTCAAATTTGTTTTGCAGTAAAAAGCATAACGTCATCAATCTAATTCAAATCTGTTTTGCAGCATAAAGTAGAAAATCATCAATAAAGCATTCAAATCCATTTTAAAGCATAAAGCATAGCATCTCAAATTAAAATTCGTTTTAAAATATAAATTATAACGTCATTAATCAAATTCAAATTTGCTTTGTAACATAAAGCATAATATCATTAATCAAATTCAAATATTTTTTATAACATAAAGCATAATATCATTAATAAAGTATTCAAATTCATTTTGCAACATAAAGCATAATGTCACTTATCAAATTCAAATATATTTTGCAGTATAAAGCACAACATCATCAATAAAGCATTTAAATCTATTTTATAGCATCCAATATAGCATCTCAAATTCAAATTCGTTTTGCAGTATAAAGCATAACATCATCAATCAAATTCAAATTTATTTTGCAATGTAAAGTATACCGTCACCAATCAAATTCGAATGTGTTTTACAACATAAGTTTTAACATTAAATTAATTCAAATGATTTTATAGCATAAAGCATGATATCATCCAATTTAAATATAGTTTATAGCATAAAAGTATAACAATTCAACATCATCTTCTAGCATAAAGCATGACATGGACCTATTCAACAATATTATGCAGCATAAACTATAGCATTGAATCAATTCCACATTATTATGCCACATAAAGCATATTATTATTTCCCACCTGTTTCAAAGCATAAAGAGAAATAGACATTAAAAATCATTCATTCTTTTAAAAGATTATTGGATTTGTCTTGTAGCACATAGCTTGACAACATCAAGTGAGTTTTAACATTCCTACCTTGTGATACAAAGCAAGATGTATTTTAATCTATGCGATTATAACAGCACTTGACTTTTTGGTGAAAAAATTTAGCAGTAAAAATTTTTCTTTAAAGACTCCCTATACTTAATTTTTTATAGAGTCCAAATTCGAGTTATTAATTTAATTTTATTTTTTTTTAAAAGAGAAAATAAAAGAGAGGTAATTGTCATAATCTAATTTTATACTCAATAAATTAAGTTCTTCAAATATAAAATTTATTTTATTTTATTTTAAAAATTAGTTATTCTTCAAAATAAATAACTAAAAATTATTGGATTAATAAAGAAAAGGATTGAATTACATAAATGAAGAGGGAATTAATTATAAAGTTTCCAAAAAATTAGAATTGCATGGACCAAACGTTAAAATCCCAAAATATGAGGCGGTAATAGCTAGCATACTTAAAGAAAAATCAATGATCTGTTGTTTCCATATATGGAAGTTAAAAATTGGAAAATAGTTAGTAATGAATGGTCGGGCATCAAAAGGGGAAAAAGGAAATAAAATTGCATGCATGGAAGGATCGATTTATTTTCAAGTGGAAAAAAAGAGAAAGAAATCAAGGTTGCCATGCATATATACATTCAGGAATGGAAGATTCAACCTATAAAGAAAGCTTGAACAAGAAATATGGGCATTATGACTCGAATGAAGGCAAAATCTCACGGGTCTGTATGCTTGGATTGTTTTCGAGTTTCAAAAGGAATGAGAAACCGAGAAGGAAGGCTGGGAGGCATCATTCTTCCTTCCAAATCGAAGAAGAAACCAGGGCTATATAAAAGCCGCTCAAGAGAGAAGGGAGAACAACTTTAGCAGCCCAGAATTCTTACATTCTCGCCTCACGAAAAAAACCCTCCTAGCAGCCATTAAAATCATTGTCGAATCAGCCACTCTTCGCACTCAAAAAAGCCTTAGCCAACAGCCTCCGACACACCTCCGACACAACCAAAAAAGGACCTTTAATAGCAACCAAGATTTGATCCTAACCGCCACTATACTACACGGAAGATTTGATCCTAACATTTTCTATTAATTGGAAAACTTAGCCAAGGTAGAAAACGCGGAGAGCTTGATCACATAATTGGGAGTCGCAAGGGGAGTTATAAAAGAATGTATCCCCAACAAAGCCACGGTAAAATCTATTTCATTCTCTCTCTCTCTCTCTCTCTCTATATATATATATATAACTGAATGATCACATATATATTTACATGCATGAGAAGTTGATTTAATGTTAAAAGGGAATTGGAGCCATGAATGCTTTCATCGTGTGGCATGATAACCATGCATGATAAGCTTGCGTGGAAAAGAATCCAAATTGCCATGAATTTTAGTTTGTTCAAGTTTAATTCATATACAAAAGTAAGGGAAGTGTTAGAATTAAAAAAAATCTACGGAGATAAAAGGGATAATCATCAAACATATGAAGTAATAAAATTCATTTACCCCTCAACATGTTGTGCTTAATTCAAACAAAAATGCATGAGAAAATAGGATGGCCAGCTATGGAGAAGAGAGAGACGGATTCAAAGTCTATTTTATGATGTATGGTTTAGGTTTATTGTCTCACTTAGTTGACATTTAAACTCAAATAATTTTTTTTTTTTTTTTTTAAGTTTTGACAAATTTCTTAAATTTTTGTAATTTAGCCCTAGGTCATTTTTTTTTTAAACTTCTTCTTTTACTATTTTAATAAAACAAATAATGACAATAATAATATTTTTTAAAAAATTTTAAAAATTATTAATAACAAAAATAATATAATAAATATTTTTTTCTAATATAATAAAGTTTAAAAAAATTTAATATTAAGAAATATCAAAACAAGTGGAACATCTTGCTACCTCTTTTTTTTTTTTTTGTTAAAATTTTAATTAAATTAAAAAAAATATTAAATTTTTTAATAAGTAATAAATATCAAAACAAATTAATTACTTTGTCGACTTTCCTTCTCTTAGTTAAGATCCTAAATTAAATTAAAATTTTTTTTACGTTTTGTAATGATTTAATAGGCATTAATTCTTCTTTTTTGGTTGAAAATTTTTTTTGAAAGACTTTTTAAAATAGCATTACTTTAATAATTAATCAAATAGTTTGCATAATAGAATTAAAACATTTTTTAGTAATTATTTAACAAAAATTATAATATATTTAATATTTTTTATGTTTAATTAACTCTTAGCCTCAAAATTTTATTAAAATAATTTAATAATTTATTTTGCTATTATTTAAATAAATAACAACTCTAAAAATTATAAAACCCTCCGACGTGAACGAAGAGAAAATAAAGGGGTCACCAGAAATTGATACTCCTTAAACTCCTCTGTCCGGGTTCCCCTTCTCTGCTTCCGGAAACACTCTCTTTAGCCCCTAAAATGAAATTTACGCTACCTATATAAACAAATTCCCCAAACTCAATCCATCTTATCAGGTAGCTGCACAAATACCCAGTTCAAAATGTCAAAACTTGACATTTCCATCTGTGCTAAGAACCCAATTCCAAAACGAACACGCTAAACGGAATACTAAGACACATTGTAGTATTTGTGTCATATATTCGGAGAGAGAGATATGGTGTGTTGGCTGACCATCAAGTTGAAGGATATGGATCAATAACATATGATAAACCGACCCCTTTTCTTTTGCCTACTTGTGGAGCCTATTCCCGCCAAAATAATTTTGATCCCATCCACCTGCTCGCCTAAATGCCCGAATGTTTTTTTTTATTTCATCTTTTGACCAATCGTGAGTAACCAAATCATCTCATAAGGTACTAAGGACCTATATAATTTGAGAGAAATTAAAATTGAAAGTGTTAAGTCCACCTGTCCACTATGACAACAAGATGAGATGGGAACCAGATATGTTTTCTTTGTTTTTATTCCTGTATTCAATCTCTTCTTAATACACAATCATTGTTATATTTAAGTAATTAATTGCGTAATGTTAATGTGAATGGAAGTGGGATTGGGACAAGGAATGCAATGTTTGTCTCTAATGTAAATATACCATTGTCGATGGTCCCAAAAGTCTAGTTTTTATCTATTCCATTAGAGCGAGCTTCAATTTCTGAGCAATCCACAAGTAATCCCTTTTATTCACTGCCCGCAATCCCAATTGTTACTGTTTTGTTTCGTGGGTGTTTTCTAATTTTGACTACCTCATTCAATGTGTTGGCTTGTGTTGTGCTGGTTTAGTAGCTATGAGCTGAGAAGTCAATTTTTTTATTTTTCCCCATTCGAGTGTTGATGTAAACTACACAAAGATTCACAATATTATATTGGTCGGGCAGACCAATTCAAAACATAGAGCACAATTAATCTGTGACTGGCAGATC
The DNA here is from genome assembly GCA_035221805.1 of Trichilia hirta. NCBI lineage: Eukaryota > Viridiplantae > Streptophyta > Magnoliopsida > Sapindales > Meliaceae > Trichilia > Trichilia hirta. The sequence continues at coordinate 886,828 of JAWDEX010000001.1, read as the reverse complement.
CAAATATGTACTCGATCATTGTTTGGTTCCGAAAGCTGCAATCCATTTTGTGGTTTGCATTGCAGCTCTAGGTTTGTCATCCATCATGCTAGCAGGTTATATCAATTGAAAGAGAGATTAGATGATCTATTTAGTGTAAAATTTGGGGAATAGATTTGTGTATAAAATAGTTTTTATATTTTATTATAATTACTAGCACCGTTATAAGAGCCAAATTTTTAGTAAGTTTAATGAGCTCAAAATAATTATTTATATCAGTTTGGGTGGTCTCCGCGTCTTAATTTTTGGATAAGTTGATATTGATACTATCACGTGAGATAAAAAAAGGATACGTGTCACCATCGCAACCCAGATTCATCATATTGATTTCCACACGTGTCAGCAAACTACGAGAGGTTTGTAATAGAGCAATAGGATTAAGATTCCAATTGGTACTTGTAGAAGCTATTGATGGTTTGACCACATATTTTAAATTGAAAGTAGTCCTAGTTGGTTTTAAGTTTGAAACGAGCTTTTGGATTTAAAATATTAAAATGAAAACATGATGCATGATAACATTAGGTATGCACACTTCCCATATTATTATGGAAGTGGGACCGGGACCGTGTAAGGCCTTTTGCAGTTTGTTTTGTTCCCCATTGGAAACTTCCTTTATTCTTAAATGGACAGATGTTTGATTGGGCTTCATAAATGGTTCTGTTACAAATACTTTTACATAAAAGTTCCGTCCACAAGCTTATCATATTCGTAGAATCTTGAAATAATAATAATAATAATAAAGGGGGTAGTTGAATATATTTTGCCTCACACAAGGAAAAAACTCAATCAACATGGAACATTTGTGGCAGCATCTGGACAAACACAATAAATCCGACGGCAAAAAGAAAGGTGTCAAATGTGTTGATAAAATTCAACTAATAAAATTGAAATTTATTATATTTTGTCTCAAATTTGTGTTGTGTTTAATTCTTAAAAGATCACTCATTTTTCATGAAACGAATATAATAATTTGTTGCGAGTAATGGACTTTTACGCTTAAAATGTCAGTCCAACTCAAGTTCATGCGGATTGTTGTACAATCCCAGCTCGCTATTTTACCTATGGGGCTCGGTCCGTTTGAGCATTTGTAAGGGAAACTGATTTGTTTATCAAAAAACAAAATCATCTATTCTACACAAATGAAGAACACACTTCAATCTAATTTGACGCTAAACGGATTCTATTCTAAAATTCTTATACTAAGTCAGAGATTTTATTAGTTGAATCAACTAATATATGTTTAAGGAAACTCAGTGAGCCATTAAGAAACTTGTTCCCAGTGATAAAAGCAGTCCATTTAGCACAGGGAGCTGCAACTACAAGCTGAGAATCGCACTAAAAATCATGATGCAAACGACTCGTGTAGTCTTCAGCAGATAAAAAGGAACAAGCAGAATATACATCATCAAAGCTATGAAAATATTGCAGCATTCAAAAGTAGATAGGATCTAAACTCATAACCCAAAATACTAGGGACAAACCACAATTGTGTCCCACAAAAGAAAGAAAAAGTGATTTACCAACTGCATATCCTCTTTGATGTTACCACAACACAAATCTTATTTTGTCTTCAGCACACAGGACAATCATCTCTCAACTCAAAAGCAATACTGAAGAGACTAAAAATATATGCCTAATAAGATAAAATGATCTTCTATCTAATAGTAAAGTAGATTTCATCCCAATTCCTTCAAAAATATAAATGCTTGGACTTGTTTGAAGACTGTCAAACATGAACAGTATGCATTCATTTTTACAAAGTTATGTTTGCACTTAACTGTAGAAGCATCTAATTACATCAATAATGACAGACCAAATAATCAAAATCATAGCTCCATACAGCTTGTAAAACATTTTTTTGAGGCATTCTATTTTCTCCATGCCATTGTACAAGTCAGTGAAAAGATAACTTCTTTGGTCATCAATGTTTGCATGCAATATTCTACTTTTAGATACCCATCAGCATATCGTGTATCTGGTTTTGCTAAACCGTCTTCTAATGTTTGTGCACTTTTGTTTGTTGTTGTTATAACAGTTTCCAAGTCTTTACTACATTTAAATCACATATTTTAGACTTGGACCATCATTAAAATTTCAAAAAACATGGCTTGTAACTTACCTTACAACCAAGCATGCATAGGGATTCCCAAGAAGAACAACATCAAACTAAAAGAAAATAAAATAAATTTCACCTCCGCAAGTGTCCATACCACAGCATGATATACAAGGACATACACACAGATTTAAGAAAAGTAAATATATGCTTATTTATATCTAGGAATATATGGAAAAACCTTTGCACATCAGAAAATGTGAAACAAACTGATTGCTAATCCAATATCAAGCATAAATTACTCCGTGTCAGCAAAAGCAACCAGCAGACCTGCAAGGAGTCTAGAACTTGAGATGTGTAACCAGTGACCATACCATACCATTACATCATAAATTGCCAAACTGATAAGGAAATCTGATCTAAATTAAGTAAATATGGGGAAGAAACAATGAAAATCAGCAGTATATTACCACATAAAAGGTTCCACTGATACTTTCTTAATGCTTGACAAAAAAACACGTTGACCATATCTGTTAAACGTTCCTAAATATCAAGATGTTGAAACTCTCCCAGATTTAGTGGTATTTGTCAAGTGATACATGTGAGCAAAAGTTAGGCATAACTGAGGATCCCTCTCATCCCCCCAACCTCGCCAACCTCTGAATCCAGCTTTATAACCTTGCTGCTGCTCAATGACACGTGCATTCCATTCTGATTTGATGTTCAAAACCTTATCAACATCATGTACTCCGATGTTTACCACACCATCATCAATGCAAGCACCTCTGTCACCCCGACCCTGATGCAAACCACACTTCCCAAAATGAATTGCACTAATCCTAGGCCCTCTTAATGAGTAAACAGGAAAACCAAACGATGGATAAACAGTTGCCCACATTGTTATATCCCAACTGTAATCATCAAACAAACAGAATTCCGTTGCCTTCCTGTGGATTTTTGTCCAAACAGTTCGGTTAAAGGAATAGCCCACATTTCCCATTCTCTCTGCTACCAAAATATGCCCTCCTTCTCCCCTTGAATTTGACATCACAAGGTGCTAAATTCGCAGCATAGCAATCAGGGCATTTCAGAGGCTTCAGTTTTTTAAGTATCTGTAAGTTGCGATATGCATTAGGTAAAATGAAGTGGTCTTCCTCTATGAAAAGAATATGGCCAGAGTGCCCTCGTGTCTCCTGCAATCCGTCCCATACTGTGTTCATCATCCACCACCAATGATGCTTCAAGGACACTATCTTTGGCGACCTATGGTTCCCATACTGGTCAGGAGTCCCTATACAGTGCTTCTCCGTTGCATTATCCTTATCCTTGCAGTCATCAATCGATATACCAGGGAATCCATTGGAAAACAGATGGGGAGAGTAAGGAGCAAATATCTGTTTCACTTCGCAAAATTTGATACTATCCACGATCTTGTTCATTTCTTCAGAGTATCCATCATGGCTACCTATCAATAAAGTTTCATTTATGCCCACCACACTGGACAAGCTCTGAACAACTACTTTGAGATATTGAGGCCAATTATGAACATACAAAACAACAACAACATGATCCTTGGCTAAATTTGGATGTAGATCAACATTTCCTGGGGGCAACGGATTTCTCTCTTCCAACACGATAGACAGTTCATTCTGTTTGGCGAGGCTTAACTTTTCTGGGGACAGTGAAATATTAGAAGATGGATTAATTTCTCAAGTTCGTTTGGAGGCGAAGCCACTAAATCATTTACTGAATTAGTTCCCAGGAGACAAATCAATAGCAAACCCCCGAACAATGTGACCGAAGTTACAGACAGGAAACGGCGAAAAGCCGCAACTTTCAAATGGGATTTCTTGCAATAATTAGCCATAAACACAATCATCAACGACTTTCCCAACAATCAATGTTGCAGCACCCACAGCTCTCTCCACAAACCCCAAATAATTGAAACTCAAAAACAGTAAAGCAACGCAAATCTGGAACAACCCATTTGAGAAAAGATCGAATAAGTAAGAGGGTAAGTATCAAAAACGTCAAAACAAGTCTCCACACAGAGATTGAACTATCCGAAGTTGTTTATCAAACCTCGAACATTCTCTTGCTGCAAAACGAAATATCACAAAACCCGTTTTCAGAAACCCAAGGTCTTATGGTGAAAATGGGGATCAAAGTCAGCTGATGAGATAATGAGATCAAAAAAAGACAGAAGCCAACTTAGATTACAAGATGGGCAGTCACCAAATAAGCCAATTTAAACTAAAAATACTCGTATCTTCGGGATCTACGGTTTTGATTAGATAGTTGACGCGAGGAGAAGAAAGACTACAGCAACTAACAGATGGCTACGATTACGAATGTTGGAATCTTTGACTGCCATGTCGGAGTTTTTGGAGTGCAAATTGCGGTGTTATTTCTTTAGAGGAGCAAAGTTCGAGATTTTCTGTTAATAAAGTCCAAGACTTGAATGATGTTTATTAAAATATAGTTCGTAGTCCACATAACGAAGGAAAGGACACGTTCTGACGAGGAATTACGGGTTAAGTCAATTAGGTTCTGTAATGAGCTCTTGGCCGGTTACATGAACTTACGCTTGCCAGTTTCCAATAAAAAGACCTAAATAAAATTTATCAGATTTTTTAATGAATCATTAATATTAAAATAATATATTAATATATTGTTTTTTCTGGTAATATATAGTTGTTTGCCAGTGTATTAGCTTAGTTTACTAGGTTTAAAAATGCCCCAAGAATGCTTCATACTTAATTGGCTTGAGTTAACTCGTAACTTTAATCAATTCGACCAATTCATGTTTTGTTCCTTGGTTGGTTTGTCTATTGATTGTCAGGAAAGAAATATAATTTCATGAACAGCATTTCTCTATGTGCCTAAGTTTTATTTTTCTTTAACCAATGAGATGTAGCCACCTGTTATCTATACTGCTCCAGTCTCTTTAAGTGCATTGAAAGGTGATGCAACCCCCATGTTGAAAAATCATTAATGAAAGGTGAATGGCAGCTTGTGCAGGCTAGTGGTCATAGCCCTACGTTGTTTAGATAAGGTTAGAATCCAGAAATCCAAATATCCAAGTGCCACCGAAATCCATATCCAAAACTATTGACCTATCATAGATTTATGTGATTGTCAAGAGATGGACAAAACAGAGCTAAAACTTTGTAAAAATGGCAGCCAAATTGGCTTTATGTTCTTCTCTCAGCGGCAGGTTTTCAGTCTTGCCAACGAAGTCATGGTTGCATAATCCTCTGATTTCCTCCCTAAGTTCTCCACTGAAGCCAAGAGGTCATTATAATTTCAAAATCCAAGCAAACTTAGGTGAGTTATAGCCAGGAAGCACATCATATTTGTGTTTATATTTCAGTGTACTTCTTGAGATTTTTGGCCTAGATGGAGTTGAGATAATAATATGAACTGATAGTATAGGAGGAAATGATGGAGAAAAGACAAAAGGGAAGAGGAAGTTTGTTACAAGAGAGGAAGAACCAGACCAGTAAGCAATTTTCCTGTAATAATTTTATCATACGGAGATTTGATTTAAAAGGGATTCGGTGGTTGCTGCAGGTTTTGGCAAACAGCAGGAGAAAGGGAAGGGGAGAATCCCATGAAAACGCCACTTCCTTATATCATAATATTTGGTATGTCTACTCCATTTGTAATCTTAGCCATTGCTTTTGTCAATGGCTGGATTAAGGTCCCTATCAGATGAATTATCAGTACTGCAATCTTCAATCCGTGAATTGCCATCTTTAATTCAATCCTCTTGAGTTTCTCAAATGTAACCATACGTTCGTAGTTTGTGATACTTGTTTTGAAATTTTATGTTCTCGTTTGATGAGTATAAATCAAAGTTAATTACATATGCCATTTCGTTGTAAACATTTTTAACAATTTATGGAGGGAAGTGTCACGAGGAAGAATGAGCTTAAAAATGAGTCAAAAAGTCAATAATATATTGAAACGTATGGCCACTTCAATCATTATGTTTCTATGGCAAATAATACTACTTTTCTTCAACTCTATCTTCTCTCAACTTACCACATGCAACATCAGTACAAATCTTGATACTGCAACTAATGTCAACGAAAAGTCAAATCTAGATATTAGATATAAACAATGAATTCACCGCCTGCGGGAAGGCCTGTATAATACTACAGTCACAAACTTTTGGCGAAAGCGAAATGTTGAGCCAAGTGCCACAGGCTGCACGACGTCGCTGTTCCCTTCCCTGTTTTGGATATACAGGTGGTTCAATGTGGTAAGTTCTGGCATCTGCAGAGGCTGGTCTCTGACCGTAGAACATGATGTCCTATTTAGCAATGTCATTTGAAGATGTGGAGGTAAATCAGGCGGAGGCTTTGCAAAATCACCGTCGCTCAATGATTGATTGTCATAGCTTGAGATAGGGGAAGGAGGCGACTCAAAATCAGACATTGTTTGATGAGTTTCGGGCACATACTCCTGTACAGAACAATCCATGTATGAAGCTGAGCGAGAACATGGAAAATGCATAAATAAAAAATTATTATTTATTCAGGACCTATCACAATGTACAGTATGCAACAACAAAATAGAAACCATGTGAGCTGTGAGAGTCAGAATTGGTCTTTTTTCTGGTTCTGTATTTTCAACAACCAAACATGGCACGGATAAATGTACTGCATGATGACTGAGTTGGTGGCAGCTAATCTCAATTGTTCAATTAATGAACAGCAGCTACAGCGTGTAAATTGTTTTCTGTCTCTTTGCAAGAGCCAAAAGATTTGCAGAAAGTCATTAGGAGAAATGATAACTAATTCTGCAAAAAAGGTTCCAAATTCATGAGCCTAGATCTTATCATCACAGCGGTATTAATTACTCCCATATTTTTTGCAACCACCTTGACAGGCTCTAACATTACAGAGTCTATAATTCACAACGTTTTTGTTAAAAACACGGCAGTAGTTGACACAAACCAAGATTTTTCCTTGAGGTTTTAGATGTTGAGACACTGCAAATTTATGATTGCACAGATTCCCCACATGCATAGCCCCCACCTATGGTTAGAAAACAAAATTGCTAGGCCTTAAATTTCATACTCCTCTAATCTCCATTAGATTGAATAATTAATGGTATATTAGAAATGGATAATCACTTCAAAATATGTTCAAAGGGAAATTCCTATGATAAATTGATGCAAATCAGTCATCTTCCCAGTGGCTCATGGTTGAATGCATGTTAAACCATAGCTTACCATGCGGCGTATCTTTTAAGCTGCAAAAAAATTCCAAGTCCAAACCAACGTGTTTCCAATATACTGATTGATTTGGGCATAGTAACAAGTAAGTGTGAGAAAAGAATTATGCTACGCCTACTATGCCCTAATATTTCTCTTCTGACACTACATGATGATTCGGCTAGGCCGAAAAGAAGAGAGCTAACAAAGGCAAAAGACAAGTCCATAGATCTGGAGAGGGGTATAACCAACTTGGATGCTTTTAACATTACCTTCAATTCCAAAATATTGTAGGCAGTTCCCAGGTCATTGCGTCCCCAAGGTAAGTCTGGATCATACCTCAACTGTTCATCAACAACGAAGCGGTAGTGGTAAACACCCGGCAGGAGCATCTTAATAAGAGTGAAATTGTCTCCCATAGGGCACAATGGCTCTCTGATTATAAAGTTTTCCTTATTAGAGCATTACAGTGAAAGCAAAATGTGAAGACAAAAACTAAAAAGATAAGTCAAAACAAATTCCATACGCGGTCTCCCAGTTGTCCCAGGATCCAGTAACAGCTACTTGCTTGCCACCATCACTCCATGTTATTATTACAGCTTCCAGTTTCTCATGGTTTATTTGATGATAATAATTCAAATTTCCCTCAACTGAAGAATCCATAGCAACCTGAAACTATAATGTAATTGGAATTCAGAGTTCCAATTCAATATTTTCCTCTTGGTTCTGCATCCCGGATTCTTTGGAAAACTGAAGTGCTTTTTCGATGAAGCACTTGGTGTATCCTACAGATACTAAAACTATGTCCTTCCTGATATAATATGCAGCGGCATTAACACCATACAGAAACTCCTTTCTTCTTCACTCATCACAATTGACCAAAACAAGTAAATATATCTTAATTTGAACAAATCTTCATGCATAACTAGAGCACAAGGATACAATCTTCCATTATCCTATGTTCATTAAAGCAAAAGTAGAACACGAAAAAGAGTCACAAAATGACATGTCAGACATCAAATTACATTACCTCACACAACTGACCCAATTATTTGATTACTTCATAAAATTATAAAAATCATAAAATAACTACCACCAGAGGAACATACATTATGAGTTAGTGACTTAATTCATTGGAAACATAGATGAGTGCTAGGTAGATAAATTGCGACTCCAATCGAAATAACATGAAACATGGAGAACAGTTGTCGTAGGCATGCCCTTTAATCTCATCTTTATTTTATGAATAAGATAAAAAAAAAGGTAAAATACTAAGGGAATTTTAAGACACTGAAAAATAAGAGAAAATAACTCAAAAGTAGAGCTGACCTCTGAAGCAAACATGGCAGGAGGCTGTAATATTCTAGGGCAACAAGGAGAGTTAACCATGTTGTCTAAGTACACCCCATCACCATGCCCATGATAGCTAAAATCCGCCTCTCCTTGCCCTAACTCCATAGACTGCTCAAAACCCTCTTCATCACCTCCCTTTTTCACTCCTGAAGAACCTTCTCCATCGGGTCTAACACTAGCATTTCCCATTACTAAAAAAACTATAACAAACCCAGTTTCAATCTTCGACTATAATAAAAATAAAAAATCAAAACTTTATGAAAAAAATTAAAAATCAAAAAAGAACTTTGTGTTCGGTAACCAAAAACAAGCAGGACACACCAAGAAAACAGAGCAAACCCAGAAACATAAATAAGCAAAACTGGAAAATTGTGGTGACATACCCATTACTGTAATTATCGAGTTGCACAAGAGCATGAAATCAAACACTGAATTAATTCAAGGGAAGGCAACATTATTTATTAGCAGCTTTATTTATACTGTTTATGTGATTGACCGATGGTATGTTTTTTTAATGGAAAGTGCAATTTGTCCTCTCTCTCTCTCTCTAAAAAACATACTCTCTTCTCCTTAAATAAGGAAAAGTAAATAATTAAATAAATAAATAATGAATACTGAAAATTTATTCTCCAATGAATTTGGAAGATCCTATGGTAGACTCACCGCGTTGGTCTAAAAGGGTTCGTTGCTTTGACATTTATAACCCTGTTCTTGTACAGTGGTTACCGTTGACAAATGATGGTATGCCACGTTGCTCTGTTTTATATACTTTCTTGATTTATTTATTCTTGAAATTTCTTATTTCTTATTTTTCAAGTTTCGTGATATGGCATCTTTATTTTCCTAAATTACAAATTTGTTATAATTTATGTTAATTAATTCAAAAAAATAGCAATAATATGATCTGTTTATATCATATTTTGATTATCCTTATGATTTTATTTCCTTTTTTAAGTGTTTTAGGCAATTAATAACGTGTAGTTCCAATGGAAATTATCATAATTCAATTTAATTTTCAATTTTGAGGTTATTCCTTTTCAAAAGTAGAGTAAACGAGTTACTTGTGTTTTGACTCATTTGAAAACAAAAACGAAGGAGAGAGCCAGAGAACATGTTCTCCATTCATAGAACATATAAATTAGAATCTGTGACAAACTTTCTTAGGAGACACATGAAGTATAAACTATTAAAAAATAGCTTATTTTATAAATTTAAATGATCTTTGTATGATAATTAAATATAAAACAATATCTTTAAAAGGAATTTTTTTTTGTAAATAAGAATATGCTTTAAATTAATATACCAATTAATAATTTCAAGTAGCATCATCATACATAGACATAATATATAATACAGCTCCATTGATATATAATATATAATAAATTTCAGAACTGTAATTGCATTCTATAAAGAATTTGTCTTTGTTGAGTACATATTCTTGTGATATTATTATGACAAAGAGAAAAAGTCTTCCTAGAATCTTTTCTTTTTCTTTTGAAAATGGGACTCTCTCTTGAACGGTGGCAATGCCATCTATCGAGCTACGCATGCCATAGATTTTGTTGTTATTTAAACAAAGTTAAACTCTCTCAACACTTTGTAGTGTTTATAATTAGAAGCTACTCCTAGCTACAAGAAGCCTAAAATTTTCTTTATCCCTATATGGGTTGTTAACACAATTATCAAGGTAAGCAACACATATATGCAAGAGTAATAGGATAAAATAAAATTTAATCCCCTAAGATGATGGTACTAAAATAATGTGCATCATTTAAAATGAAGTTGGATCATATGCTAATGTGAATTTATTTAATTTTGATTAATCATAAACATGTATTAGTATAGGTTATGTAAGAGTTTACATTAGCATAAAAGGCTTGTCCATTTAAAATATATATAAGATTTGAAATATATAATTAGTAACTTTAATTATGAAGTTATAATTAATTGAATGTACATTATGTGCTTGTGGAATGTTAGAGAAACAACGGGCTATGAGTAGTTAGTACCATGAAAAAAAAGTAGGGGGTGGAAGTGGCCAAGTGGGGTATCTCTTTTTATTCACCCAATCAATGATAATTAACTAAAGTGATGTGAAGATGCTAAAACCAGTCCTAAGCTTACAATTTTCTTCCCACTTGGTCATCATATTTGGGAATATGAAAAGACTTTATAAAAAAACTTGGATGTAAGAATCTAATGAGAGTGATACCATAGAGAGTATCCCTAGCAAAGAAGGTAAAAGAGAGAGAAAATGTTGGGCAAAGAAACCAAAGAAAGAGAGAGGGGGAATAGAAATTATTTATAGAAAAAAATCTGTTTGTTAAACGTAAGCATCAAATGTTTTATGATGTGACGTGCGGAAGGGATTCTTCTCGTAAATAGGCCAGCATTTATGATAGCAACATTTACAAGAAAAACATTTATTAATAAATTCTTGTAGCACAATTTTTCAAGACAAATTGATTTTAATTGTTGAATTACTCAATGACTTTTGAGTTTGGTAATTGTCTATAGAAATTAAAAAGTTGTTAGGTTTCATGTTGCAACCAACCATACGAATTGATTTGACCTAGTTCAATTATTCATTGACAATTGTGTGTGTGTGTGTGGGGTGTGTATATATATATATATATATATATAGTGTTTGGTATGATTGAAATCTAGAAAGTTAGTAAAAGAACAATGTTCATATAAAAATAAAACAATGTCCAATTCAAGATTAGGTTAATATTAGCTTCTTCATTATTTATTTTAGATTTTGATTAAGAGAGAATTCTTTGTTTTAATCTCAATGAAGGAATGATTTTCTATGACTGTAGTGGATGATCTTTATCTTAAGATTAAGTTAATATTAACTCATTCTTAATTACTTTTTAAAATTCTTATTAAGAGAGACTTCTTCGTTTTATTCCCTTTCTATGACTATAGCGGGTGTAAATGTTTTCTCTACTATAGACGCAACTTTTCTTCCATCGATTCAGATATTCGAAATGTAATATTATATATAGATACTATTTAAACATGTTGAGAAAATTTCAGTTGTTTTAAAAGTGATTTTGGTCATTCACTGTTTTCTCTGAAAGTGCTTTTTCTTCAATGAGAATCCAAGAAAACTACTCAGTTGGACTTTGCAATCGTTCGGCTGTTTTTTAATTTTGATGGAATGACCGGTCAATTATCTGCACACAGCACGTCTATTTATTGCAAGTTTAACACATTTCCCACTGCATGTTTTCTACAATCAGTGTAACATGTCTTGTTCAACAGATAATCTCTGGCTGAAGGATCGAAGTACATCGAATAAATAGTCTCTCTCCCAGAAATCTCATTGCACACAACAAATTACGTAGTTTCTGTCTGCCCTTTTGGGCATTTTGTTTTGGGCTGAAAGCCCAAAAGGTGTTTGCTCATTTAACTTTTGATTAATCAGGGTGTTTTTGATAAAAAAATGGAACCAATCTTGAATGGTTCTAGTATAATTCTGCCAATTTTTTTTCAGGATTTGATATTTTTTTATAGTTCGGATATCTATTGAGACTCAGCAAATATGTTAAACTATTCTAGCCACATTCAAATCTTATATTCATCTGCAGGAGGGATCTACTGTCAATTAGAACTCATAGAGATTTAAACATACTTGCTCATAATTAAGAGAGCAAGTGTCAACTATCTTAATTAATTAAATTTAAAAATGTTAATAAAATTTTGCGTAAATTGAATTTAAAATCGATTTTGTCTTCATCCAATTTTTGATTGATTTATTTTAACATAATATCAAACTTAAAGAACTATTTTGAATATTCAATTTATCATTTGCAAAGACAAAAACATATATATAAGTTGAAGTTAATTAATTTCTTCATCCAAAATTACTCACATATTTTTTCACAATAAAGTCATGGCTCTTGATTAAAGAGAAAATTTTTTTATACATTTTTGACGACAACAATGAAACATTTATCAACATTTAGAAATGGTCCCCTTCTAATTAAGTCTTCTTAATTAATTAATTCGCTGCTTAATCAAACTCAAAACATTCCGTAAATTACACTCCCCAACAATGGTCGGATTTCCGGGTCTCATTTCGTGCAATTTCAAGACAAATGCTTCTTCGACATTCAAAACATTTTTATTTAAAATAATGAACAAATCATATTTTATAATATACTCTCCAATGTGTTGTAGTCAAATTGTAGAGCAAAATGCAATCTAGTTAGGGTTTATTACGGCACTGCTTTACTTGCACAACTTGTCAACACGTGGCACCATCACTAATTATTATTACTAATTTCTTGTTTCTTTCCTTTTAGAAGATAAATTTTTTATATTCGTAAAATTGTTTTCAAATTATATCGAGAGTGTTTTCAGTTTTAGGGTTTATAAACAAGTTATTCGGGTACCATTCTTCACTCTTTAAAATAATCGAAGAGGCAAAATGTTTAAATGTTAAATTTCATCGGATGAGAGGAAGTATTATTTTTTTAATTTTCTTAATTTATTTTTTAATTACATTTTCATTGATTAAGGAACATAAATTATGCCAGCCGATTTCTCTGCTTTTGCATTATTAACTACAATACCGGTTGAGGCGAGATATTGGTGGGGCTAGAACTAAAAGCACTTTTGTTAGGTAAATGCGTGACCTTTGGTTGATAAATATATAAAAGTGCTTCATAGCCATCATTAGAGGTGCTACCTGGAAACATAAAAGCATGATTCACGACTCTCCTCTCTTTTGTGTAGACCCATATAACAATATAAGTCATTATCTTATTTACAAATTTAATTACTCCTCTGTTGAACATGTTCTTTTTTCAATAGTAAAAATATATAAAACTTTCAGTCTAATAAGATTTTCAGATGGGTATTTTTGAAGAATAGTTCTGCTTATAGTTTGATTTATATTTATGTAAATAGTTAGACGGTGTGTAAAACATTATTACAGGCAAAAAGCATATACGCTAGCTGTGGTTGATGAGTATCGATAGATCATTCTAACAAAACTTACAGATAATAATAATTAATTTATAATTATTAGCAAACCTAACATATATATAATATATGATCACCATTTGTTGTTATTCAATATGCAATGAATTTAATCTGGCTGACACATTATTATTATAAAATAAACAAAACATATATAATCTTCAGGCTGACCTGATATTTTGATACTGTGAGTCAAATTAAACTCATTCATATCTTTGGATTTTATCACTTGAAAGTGATTACATCTGAATATTCCATCTTTTATTATTTATTTCCTTTTCAAGCATATTACATTTTTTAATGAGAAAATCAATTTGCTTCATTAGCCTTTTGTATTTGGGCATTCTCTAGCTTGCTATAGCTACCTTCATCATGTAAAGTTTTGATGTCAATGCAGCAACAAAGCTAGCTCTGTATACTGAAAGTTTTGACTGCATGATCTTAATTTCTTTTTCTGGGTTACGTAGACTTTTTCAAAAGTGAGAAGCTTCTGAAGAACTAACATATAAATCTTTTGCTCATGACTTGCAAACCATGAGGTTTCATTGACGATTGTGGAAGCAGCAGTTGCCTTTCTGCTGAGAAATAAATAAAGCTGGTTTCTTTTGGGCCTTAATTATGGTGAGTGAGAGTAGGGGTAATATTATTTCTCATTTCAGATAATTAGGGTTTCCTTCTTGGGGTTGCAGGGACATGGAAGAAGGGAAGAAGGTGAGTATAATATAATATTAGCATTTCATTGTTTTCTTTCTCTCATAAATGAAGTTGGAGGGGAAATTTCCATGTGGTGAGTACAGGTGTCTGCACATGGCTTCTCTGATTTCCAAGCTTTGAGAACAGCAAAATCAATGCAGGAAAACCTGAGGTTTGGGTTTTTCAAGAGAATCAGCCTCAGAGGAAAAACGCCTGATTGGTTCATGAGAAGAAAACGCAGGACTTGAGAAGCAATTGCTGCTTGGAAAATGCGAGTCTGTGGGATGCAAGAAACAAGAAACAACTTCATTTGTTTGCTTTCTTCATCTACAGGTCCAGTAGTTCTTTGAGCTTAACTATAACTTGTATTTTTTTCCATTGGAAACCATTTCAGGTATCATCTGCTCCTCAAATCTCACATCCCTTCCCTTCCCCATACTTTTTTTAGTATTCCTATTTATATCAGCAGAAACTCAGTACAAATCTCATATTCTGTACAAGAAAATCAATAGAGATTCTATTTTCCTTTTTCCTTTGATGCTCCTCAAGAATCTGCACATTCATCTCATTAATTAATAATATGCAGTTGGAAAATACAACTGAGGATCAAATGGTTATATCTCCTTTCTGTTTCATCAACAAGCCATTTTCATGGATTTCAGCTCTTGCTCTTTCTCTGGTCTTTTTCATTTTCCTCGGATTTGGTTTCTTATCAATCCTCTTCACTTCTCTAGTATTGATAATTACCACTCTTCTCTTCTCATTTAAAAAGCAAAAAGAAGATCATCAGCTGCCCGATATAAATGAATCTGTTAAACCACATAAAGAAGAAGAACAAGAACAAGAAGTTAAGCATCAGATTAACGACTATTCTATTAAATCATCCCCAGATTTGCTGTCAGAAAGTGAAAGCTTAAATCAATTATTAGGCAGTGAAGAATCCGAAGTAGACTGGCCATATCGAGACATCGTGGATTGCTCTGAGGGATCCATCTCTGACGAGGAAAATGATCTCATTGAAATCTCTATTCCAAGTGGGCTTTATGTTCCTAGTAAGTTTAATTTGCAGCAGAATAAAACGGCAGCAGATTTCTCGACGCATTCCATTCTCAAACAACAACATAGTCTAATGGAGCTCTTAGCAGAGATTAACGACATGAATGAAGAAGAAAACTTGATTGAGATTGACATTTCCATGGGATCCATCAAGTGTTCAAGGTTTGAAATCGAAGCATGATGAACTGATAATGACGAGTGCTTTAATAATAAATTTATATATATAGAATTATGTTTTTGAACCTTATTAAAGGATTTAATTGTTGTTGATTATAATTAGGAATTCATTAGGAATCCTAGAATTTTATATACAATAATATAATCTGTGATGCTGATTCGGAGTTTATATTAGTTATAAGTAATTGTCTTTAAATTTACTTGAAATCATCGAAAGTAAAAAACTTTGGATACCCATTAAAGAATTTTGTACCATGGACTCTCCTTTTCTTTATTAATGCAATGCGCATTAAAGTGTTTAGAAAAGTTCAGCCAATTAATAATGGTGTTCCATTCACTTAATTGCTTTTTTACTTTAATTTCCAACTCATTGAATTTTCTTTTTCTTGTCTATTTCCCATCATAGAATATTGCACTTGCATAAAACATTTTTTAGGTCCCTTGAGTCAGCTCAAACCCAATATTACAAGAGATATATCATGTTAAATCTTTCTCTTAGGTTGTGATAAGATACTCTTGACACAGTATATCACAAATTATTTGATATACAAAATGGAGATAATTTTAGCCAATCTAGCTAATTTTAGATACACACACATGTATGCATACCACATCTAATGAGCTTTTATCATATATACATTCATTTTAATATTAACCAAATCATAACAACGATAAGAGAAAATTAAAAACATGTGTTTTGTTTTTATGAAAACGTCCTAATAAAATTATTCTACTCAAAACCTTTTATTGGTCCTTCTCTCTCATAAAAAAAGATGGACTTATCCTTTGCAATTATTGAAAGAATTCAACCCACAAATATGAAGGCAGATATACACCATTTTATAGTTTAAATAGTTGAATTGTTCTACAATAAATTTGATAAAAATGCAAGATCAATTACTTTGGCATTCATTATGTAAATAATTGAAATTATTTGATATGTAATTTTTAAAATTGATGAATATCGCTTTATTTATGAAATTATTTAGAATACACTTAAATAAATTTTGAGATATTTCGAATTCTTGAAAATTTGCTTAACTAAATATCGAATAAGTTCAAAATATAAAGGACATGCTAAGTAGTTTAATAACATTTTATATTTGACTTCTAAATTGAATTCAAATACAGAATGGAAATTGAGATATAATTAAAAATAATACAAAAAATGGTGCATGAATTTTACTAAGGAAGATTTGAAAATAAGAACTGCACAAACGAAGTTACATAGTTTATATTTTTTTCCCCATTATGATCCTCACTATACGCTAAACTTTTTCATAAGAATGATGAATGTGCTGTCACGTTTCAATTTTTTTTTGCCCTCTAAAAATGTCCGGTCGCTTGCAAGTGGATAAGTTGTCGGTTCTTCTTTCAAATTATATGATTTGCTTACACATACGTGTGAATGTGTGATCTATCACCCTCCCTTGTCAATAAATTCTTACGGCATTAAGAAAAAAAAAAAAGTTGATAATTTAATTAACTAAAAAAATATATGATATTTTATTATGTTTTAAAATAAAAAATTATAAAAAATTATAAAAATATTTAATAATTTTTTTTTTTTTTTTTTTACAGCTAAATATAGATCAAAGTCCTAATCAATCCAAAATAAATAAATTTTTGCTATGACAAACTAGTCTTCATCTTTTTTTTCTCCTTCAATTTTATTAATTTAACACGTTATTATTACAAGTTTTTCATTTTAATTAACATGATTTCAATTAATATTGATACTTAACTTGGCATATAATTAATTTATTAATTAACTAATTAAGTGGAGGGCGTCCCAAATAGTTGTGTCCTCATGCATCCCATCTCTTCAAAGAAAGTCAAACAAGATATTTGATGCTGCGGTCTACCAAAGAACATTCTTGACTATCTAGAGTGACCAAGTCAAACCAAGTATTCATTAAATTTTGCTTCTTTAATTCTATTGACCTGCACCCTAAACGTCCTAGCAATTGCCAGATATTTCATTTCCCATTTATAAAAATGATTTTTTTTCTCTACATATATTTTGGAAAAATTAATTTTTTATTTATTAAAAATAAAATTTGATTAGATATACCAACATTGAATACCTCCAAAAGTGCAATATGGTGCACGAAATGATGCAGAAAAAAACAGAATGGGGTAAGTGGATTTTGAGTTGTCGATTGGATCCAATAGGGTAAAACTCTCAATCTCATCTCTTCAAAATTATATTATGATAAAAATTTTACAAAATCCAGCTCTAGATTAGCTCATTGTATATATTTTTATAATATATAAAAAATTATAATAAAATAATAATAATATTTTACCTTGATTTTATAAGTATATATGTAAAATATATATTTCAGGAATTTGCAACACTTAATTTTACTTAATCCATCCATTTGAGTGAGAAAATCGAAACAAATCCGGACAAAAGTTTCAGACAAATGAGTTCTACTTTTGTTGACGTGGCCTCGTATCGTATATCCTAATGCCACGAGGATTGATATGAGATGGGGAAGACGAAAAGCCGATAAAACGGCGCCAGGCTTCACTCGAATGGCTTAATAGAAAAAGCCAGCAGCAGCAGCCGCCTTAAGCTTCTCAAACAAAGGACATACCAAATTCTCGAATACACCACGTGTAATCATCAAACCCGTCAATTGTTCAACCCACAAACTAATCCAACAGTCAACATACTACCACAAATCCCACTCTTATCGATAAACAAACGGTCTATATTCAAACACGTGTCGTCTCCGATGCATTATTACCCCATTAATCCAACGGACCCAACAACTTCTCCCTCCCTCTCTTCGGCAACTCTCTTACCAAACTCACTCCATGGAAAAACAAGAAAAGCTTTAAAAAAAACGCCACCTTCCCCACCCTCTCCGGCCGCCGCGTAATTCTGTTCTATCCTAATTCTCCATTCTCAATTTTATCGAGAAAAACTAACGACGGAATCAAAATTCTGTGTCTTTTTATATTAACAAATTCAGCAAGGTTTTCTTTGAGAATTAAGATTTGATTGGATCTAGTTTGTGATGGCTGATTCGGACAATGATTCGGGGGGAAACAACAACAGCAACGCAAACAGCGAGTTGTCGGCGAGAGAACAAGACAGGTTTTTGCCGATTGCTAATGTCAGCAGGATAATGAAAAAAGCACTACCGGCAAATGCTAAGATATCCAAGGACGCAAAAGAGACAGTGCAGGAGTGCGTGTCGGAGTTCATCAGCTTTATAACAGGGGAAGCGTCGGATAAGTGCCAGAGGGAGAAGCGGAAGACGATCAACGGCGATGATTTATTGTGGGCGATGACGACTTTAGGTTTTGAAGAGTACGTAGAACCGTTGAAGATTTATCTGCAGAAGTACAGGGAGATGGAGGGAGAGAAGAGTAACATGGGGAGAGAGAAGGAAGGTGGTGGTGGTAGTGGTGGTTCAGGTGGAGGTGGGTCCGCGGCAGGTGGTGGAGCCGGTGGTGGTGGGGTGAGTTCTAGCGGTGGTGGCGTTACTGCTGCTGGTGGGTATAATGGAGGTATGTATGGTGGAATGATGATGATGGGACATCAAGGACACGTGTATGGTTCTGGTGGTTATCATCATCAGCATCATCATCAGATGTGTGTGGGAAAACATGGGCCTGCCGCTGGTGGTGGCGATGCTGAAGCTGTCAGGTCAAGTTAGGTCTATTTCCAAGCATGACTCGTGGAGTTAAAGAGTTTTACATAGACCTTATTAAATTGTTACATTGTTAGGTACTTCCGTTTTTTTTCCTTTTCCTTTTGCTTTGTAATTGTGAAGAAGAAATCTATGATCTAAAAGAGATAATTAGTACTAAAAACTACTAATTGAGGGGAAAATATGAAAATTGAGAGAAGATTTTAGGGTGATTATGTTTATTAATTAGTTCTTACCCCTGAATAGATGTTGTAACCTTGTATGAATATGAGAAAGATTTTAGCTGTTATTGGAAAATTTTCTGTGTACTTGTGGTAATAAAAAAGAAAGAAACGTATGTATCCTGAACTGACAGCTTTGAGCAAGTTCGGTTCTGACAGTTGGCTGAGTAAAGTATATTTTGTTTTTGGATATTATGTTTTTATAAGAAAGAATTCTCCGGTTCTGCCATTTGTCCACCTCTCAAAAGGTTAGATGGATTCAAAAAAGAGTATGCTTTCCTCCGTAGATTAGCTGCTGCTTTGTGTACTTTGCTTGATAATGCCATTTTTAATTGATGTCATTTGCTGTTTCAAAGCTAGCTCATCTGTTGAAGAAGAAAATGTTTCTGACAAGCTGATACATTGTAATGGTATGGCAAAAGTAGAGCTATGTTCAGTCCTGCTAATAGGTGGCATCATGCTATTGCTAATAAAAATCAATTGTTTGATTTCGTCCAATTCTTGTTATCTCTACTCCAGTTTGCAGATTCTTCCTTAATTTTCTTTTGGATTGTTTCCATTTTGACACAATTCCTCTTCTTGCTAAATGGATCACGATGGAATAAAAAGCTGGTGAAAAAATTCTCTGTCCAGCTTTGAAAGAAGAAATTTTATTATTTCAAAACATACCCAAACCTGAAGGCCAATAGGAATTTCCGTATATTATATTGTTGTGAAGGTTGGAATGAATTTTCTTGTTTTTTTATTGTTTTGAAGGTAGGGAAAAAGGAAGAAAGGGGGTTGTATATTTTTATTTTTGAAACTTTTTCCAAAACTACGAATTAGTTAAAGCTCGTCGATGAGAAGCTGATCATCGTAAGTTTACTTTTTCATTAAAACTTATGCCTTCGTTTTCTACAAGTCTTGATTTTGTTCCTTTCTTTCTATAAATCTTTTCTAAACAGAAATCCTCCTAGTTGTGCTTATATATTAATATTTTTTTGCTAGCATGGGCCCTCCCTTGCACATTATCTTTTGAATTTTACCATCTATATCCCTCGATTGAAAATTAAATCCAATTGGATGCAACTAAAAAGGAACCAATAATGGGCACATTACCCTTCTTGATGGGTACTTTTCTCTTGGAAGATGCCTAATAAATACTGTTTTTCGACTTCAATAATCAAAATTTCTCTTTCTCTATTGTGATATGCTAATTAATAGCATCTGCAATGGAATTATGTATGACTACCAATTACATTTTAGTTATCATTTGAATAAAAGTTGTCAATACTTGTTATTCAATTTTAATTTGATACGCACTAATTTATTTGCATGAAACACATTGACAATGAAAAAAAAATTCCAAAAAAGGTTAAATGAAGAGAGATTAAGAATTCATCTAAAATTGTGTTTCTCTTACAGCAATTTTATAAATATAATATTGAAATTATTTTCTAATATTAATTTTTAGTCTAATTTATTTTTTTATTAATATTCAGCACTTATTCTAATTATGACCAATATCAAATCAGAATTAATCATTGCCAAATTTTGCAAATGACAATATAGACCAAAAGATGATCCTCGTAGAGGATTGATATATGTCATCTCTTTTCATTTCATTTCTTTTTATTCAAATATCAATATCATTCTTTTTCAAAAATAAAAAAATATCAATGTCATTCATGAAAAGATATGCAATAAGCAAATTGGAATTGAAATAATAAAATTTCGTTAATGAAATTATTCAAAATAAAATTTTAAGTTTGTCCGATGCATTATTTTACATTTTTACCAAATTAAATTTATTACAAAATTTACATAACACTCTCTAATTGGTTGGAGTTACCATTAACATGGTGCATGGGACACACCTAAGACTTTCCAGTACTCCTATACTTAGTTTTGAAGAGGACAGCAGCCTGGAAATAAAAGACTTGTGTGAAAGGAAAATCTTAACCGTTCAATTATTGTGGGGAAGATCGTCGGTGGAGGTATCTGCTGACGTTGTCATTTCTAAACATCGCCATCCACGTGGCCCAACTTGATACGGCATCTTATGACTTTCTTCGTGGACCCAATCTGTCTTTTATTGGGTCTACGTTGCTACCGACACGTGTGGTACCACACCCTAACCACTTTTATAATCTCTTGATTAAAAGAATTAATTATAAAAAAAAAAGGTTGAAAAATGGATCCATCATTACAATGTAATTATTTCTTCATGAGGGTACAAGCTTAAGAGCAAGCAGTAACAGACATAGGAAAACGACACCGTCTTGTTTATTTATTCAAAATTCAATTAATATAGGACCTTTAGGTAGTTAAAGTTTAATTAATTAAATTTATTGTTACTCTGTTTGGATTTGATTCTTATCATTGATCTGGGAATTTTTAGAGTTGTATAATTAAGATATTTATTAATTACGAGTAACAACTTTTGATTTGAGCTCATGTAAATTTAGATTAAAAGAAAAGTTGCATTTGTTTTTGTATCTTTTATCAATGTTATTTATTATTATTAGTGTTGAAGAATTTAATCACAATTCTCTCATTGATTATTTTCAATGTAAGACTTTTACAATTTATTTAAAATTTTTTAAAAATTTTAAATTGAATAAAGACATAATATTTTTCTAATTAACAAGTTAAACTATGAAAATTTGGTATCAAAATTTTCCATTTCTTAGTAAATTAAATAACTAATAAATTACGATCACTACCCAACACTGGAAATCATTGTCTTTCATATTTTTTATTCTTAAAAGATAGAGTAAAATGTTGAAAACAAAAAGATCATAACGAAAACACAGTGTAACGTTATGAATCACGATAATCATAAAAGATGACAATTGGGACACCCACGCTCTCCCATACCAACTGCCAACCTGGTATTGCATTATCTAACAAATACAAACATAAAACCGAAACCTCTTCCGCTTATAAGTTATAAACGCACACCCCACTCTGCTTCACCACTCAAAAGTAATCTCTCAAACTCACTGCTTCTGCTGTCACAATGACAAGCGTACGACCACTCACCTCCACCGTCCTCCTCTCTTTCCTTGCCCTCTTACTCTCTTCCACCTCTCATGCACACAACATCACTCGCATACTGGCCAAATACCCTGAATTCTCCACCTTCAACCATTACCTCACCGTCACTCGCCTGACGCCTGAAATCAACCGCCAAGAGACCATCACCATCCTCACCCTCGATAATGCTGCTATGTCGTCACTTCTAGATAAACAGCTTTCCATTTACACTCTCAGGAACGTCCTTTCTCTTCACGTTCTCACAGACTACTTCGGTTCTAAGAAGCTTCACCAGATCACCAATGGCACTTCATTAATTTCTAGCATGTTTCAGGCCACCGGTTCGGCTCCGGGATCTTCTGGGTACGTCAATATCACTGATCTTAAAGGAGGGAAAGTTGGGTTCGGAACAGAAGATAACGACGGCAAGCTCGACGCTACTTACGTTAAGTCCGTCGCAGAGTTTCCGTACAATATCTCCGTTTTACAGATTAGTCAGGTGCCTCGTTGATTAAATTAAGTATGATTAATATTAAAAATTTAAATTAAATATGTTTAAATTAGTTTATTAAATTTTATTAATGAATTTCTTCAGGCACTGAACTCGGAGGAAGCTGAGGCGCCAACTCCTGGACCGAGTGAGATCAATATAACGGCGATTATGACGAAGCAAGGCTGTAAAGCTTTCGCCGATTTGTTAATAGCCACCGGAGCTCACACGACGTTGCAGGAAAATCTCGAAGGAGGTTTGACGGTGTTTTGTCCGACGGACGCCGTGGTTAATGGCTTCATGCCGAAGTACAAGAACCTGACGGCACCGCAGAAAGTGTCGTTACTGTTATATCACGGGATTCCCGTGTACCAATCTTTACAGATGTTGAAGTCCAGTAACGGAGTCATGAATACTTTGGCAACAGATGGCGCTAGTAAATACGACTTGACGGTTCAGAACGATGGCGAAGTTGTGACATTGAAGACGAAAGTTACGACGGCGAAGATAACGGGAACATTGAAAGACGAGGAGCCGTTGGTGATTTATAAAGTTAATAAAGTTATGTTACCCAGTGAGTTGTTTAAGCCTGAGCCGGAAGCCGAAGCTCCGGCTCCCAAGTCACAGAAAAAACACAAGGAGGCGGCGAACGACAATAACGCTGACGCTCCGGCGGATGATTCGGCTGATCAGACGGCTGATAATGAGAATGGTGTCGATGGTATCAACGTTGGGAAAATGATTTGGGTGGTTCTGAGTTTGGGTATAGGAATTTTATAACTGTAATATCCATGGGTAGCTTTTTTTTTTCTTCTTGACAGACAAAGCTTGAGAGAGATTTGATTTTCCATTTAATTTGTTTTTTTCTTCAATAAATAATTTTTAAAATTTGTTTTTGTTTGTATGTAATAATTTTATATGTGATCATCTGTAAATTAATTGCATATTTGTATTGTTTCTATTTCCTCGAGTGTACTATATTCATGTATTATTTATTTATTTATTTGAAAGTTTATTATATATGACCGTGTGATGAAGATATTCGTTTTTTTGTTCATGCGAACGGTTGTGATTAAAATATTGAAGTTTTTTACTATATAAATAATATGTACAGGAACTGAAGAAAATCAGAAAAAAGTAACAAAGAGAGCCAAAAATATTTATTATATTAATTTTTAACGTTTCTATATCACGTTATAATGTATATATAATTAAAAAAAATAATATTATAATAAATTAATGAATATATATAAATATTAATATTAATACTCAAATTCGTTTATTTCTATTAAATTTCTATCAAATTACCGTAACTAGTATTTCGTGGTGGTTCGTTTGAGCAGGAACCATGACCGACAGAGGCCTTCGATTCTTTCTTGAAAGACTGAGCACAAAAATGTATGACTCATAATCAAATATGAAAATGAAACGAATCTCGAATGGAGAGCAATGCTATAGTGCATATGAATGCAATATATATATATAATCCCTTCACTTCATCATCGAACTCTTTGTTTCAACTATCTTCTCTTTTGGTATAAATTAAGAATAAAAATAAAATAAAGAACTAGATAAATAACTCTGCACTTCAAGGAGAAAAAGGAAAATAAATATATTTTAAGATGAAAAATAATCGGATAAATCGGGATCCTTTTATTTAATCGATTATAATACATTATTCAGCCTGAAGAATCAGTCATTTGGTCCACCAAGAGAAACGACGGTTCTTAAAGTTCGAAACTTGTGAGTGAAATTTAATTTTTAAATACCACAAGATTGATTCATTTTCGAATGTTTTAAAATAATATATCATAGACTCAGTAATTAATTAAAAATAAGAGTAATATTAAGAATAAAAACTTCTTTTACAACTTTTATTTACAATACAATAATATTAATTAATAAATTTACAAATTAAAAAATTAATAAAAATAAATCATTTGAACCAAATAACAACTAATATTATTATATTGCTTTAATTGGTGCATAAAAATTTATGCCTTTAACATATTTAACAATAATAACCATTTACACATATAAAAATTACATAAAATCAGACATGACTTGCCGAATTTAGATTTTTTTATTTGTTTAAAATATGATATAAATATAAATTAAACCCATCCTTCATCGCTGATAATATTATAAGAATATAAGAATAACGTTGCGCACATAAATTCCTTATATAGATTAATATGGTATAGTTATACTGTTGTCAAATAATTCATTCTGTTTTTTGTTCCGTAAATTAATTTTAAAATACTTTTTAGAAGGATGTGATAGTAATATAACTATTAATATCATATTAATTTATAAAATTAAGTTTATATAAAGTTTGTATACCTATTAATATTACTCATAATATAATCCTATTAAATTCTATTCTATCTTATTGTATCATGTTCCACCTACCATAGGAAATTAAAAATGAGATTCTCAACTTTCGTGATTAAAAATATTATAGTAAAATTTGTGGGCTTTCACTTTATAAATCAACTTCAGGGATTGAAGAGAATCACAAAAGAGAAGCAACCGGAGTTAATTAAGAGAAAATCTATTCATTCATTCAAGTAGCGAAAACTCTTTGGTTGAATGGAGAAGGAGACAATAGTTATGCCAACAACTCATCAATTTAGTTACATCCAGGATATTAATTGCAGCATAGTACTCGTATAGTATCTGAAATGTATATATTTTTCGTCTTTTAAATAATCAATTTGATTGCTTGGTTTACAAAAAACAGTGATTTTGAAAGCAAAGCCTTTACTACAAGAAAGCATATCTGAGGTATGTCTGAAATTCTTGCCAGAATAGTTTAAATTTGCAGATTTGGGATGCTCTTCGGGGACAAGTGCATATATGCCTGCATGGGAGGTAGCAGAAGTCCTCGATTCAAAATGCAAACGCCTGTAACGTTGTTGCAGATATTCGCGAATGATCTTCCTGGAAATGAATTCAACAGCACTTAAAAATTATTGCCAAACTTCTATGAGAAACTTTAGAATGAAAAGGAGATCATGAATACGGTCAACAATGTTTCATAGCCACAGTGCCTGGTTCCTTCTATGAAAGACAATTTCGACCAAATTCTCTTTATCTTGTACTTGCCTCCTACAGTCTCCGTTGGCTCTCACTGGTAAAACTATTGAATTTTCTTATCTAAAACTTTTATCAGTCATTTATTAGCTCAATTACTTGATTTCATTTTTAACAGATACCTAAAGGGCTACTAATTAAATGACTATGGACTTCCATTGAACAAAATGAAAATTTATCCACCAAAGACAAGTCCTCTTCACTTACATAAAGCATACTTGGACCAATTTGAGATTGATTTCACAACATTTCTCAAATTTCGATCCGAAGAGTTGAAAGCTGAAGGGTGTATTGCTATTACTTTAACGGGCAGTGACAAACATTATCCTCATCTTTGGAGCTATTAGGGATGGTAACATGAGATGGTTTCTAAGGTATGATCTTTCTTTTACTCATACCCACTTACATACAAAATGGGCATATTAAAGAGATTTGCGATCTCTATTTTTGTTGAATATATTGCCTTATTGAAGAATCAAGATTGGAGTCATTCAATATTCAATTTTATTCACCTTGTGCTGAAGAAGTAAAGGAGGTCATTGAAAGAGAAGGATCGTTTATTATCTATAAACCTGAAACTTGCATCTCAGTTGGATGGTAGGCTTTGACAACAAAGGCTTAGAGTTGGATAAGTATGCAAGAGGGAAGCATGTAGCAAACCTTATAAGAACAGTGGAAGATTCACTTTTGGCTAGACATTTTGGGAAGGAGACCATAGATGATATGTTTCCCAGGCTTTCAATCAAGATAATTGAGTAAACGGATATGGAGTTAGGATACTGCGCAAATCCACTAATTTCCTCGATTAAGAAATAAAGTAAATGTAGGATTAATTAGTTTAGCCAATAAAATTTTTTGTAATTATAAAGAAAGTTTGGAGTTCAAATTCAATTTATATAGAGACCATAGTGTACTTTAGTGTTTTTTATTGGTAATATGTAAAAATAAATAAAAAATAAATTAATTATATATTTTTAAAAGTTTCTTTTTCTTTTCTTTTATTTTATTTTATCAACCAAATAACAGAATAATAATTAAAACGAGCATACTGAACGCCTTGAGATGGGTATTTATTTTTCTTCTTAAAAAAATTCTAAATATAATTTATTGTCAAAATTATTGGTCCAATTTAAATAGGATTGATGATATTTTTACCTCCTTTTTTTTCGTAACGGCACCCACTTCATTTACGAAGTTTTATAAACTTTTGGAAATTACATTTTTTATAAAATATTTCACATAATATCAAAAACAACCTTATCATAAATTAAGATATATATAATTTTCATTATACATTTCTAAATATATAAAATTAATTTACTGATAATTATTTGTGCTCGATATTTCTTCAATAGTTAATTACATTCAAATATTTATTAATAAAATTGTTATAGCAAATTATAAAAATAATATAAAATTTACTTCATCTTATTAAGTACAGTGTGGTCATATTTCTCTTTTATTTTTTGTTTTATAATTGCATCTTATTTATTAAAGATTTTTTAATTAAAATTTTTTTCTTAGTGAAATAATTAAAAGTAAATAAATATTAATTAAATTATTATTTATATTAATTTAAAAAAATCTTTGGTACTACAACTTTTATGCCCCTTAAATAGGTTTCTAAATTAAAACATATTTCTTAATACATATAATATGTTAAAATAACAAGTGGAAATATGTAAAATTAAAAAGATACAGGGAAAAAAAAAATTCTATATTATTTTCACAATTTTTATTTATAAAAACTATTTATAGATACTTGAATACGAAAAAATATTAATAAAAACCATTATAAACAATCATTGATAATTGAATTTTTTTATTTAAAAGTTATGTAATTTAGAAAATATAAAAATATTATTTAAATTTATAACAGGATATTTTCATTATTATATAAATTAATTTACCCAATATTGTAATTTAATTTTATGGATATTTTTCAATTAAATATGTGCTATAAGGGGGAAAATATCACCGCCGTCTAATTAGGGCGTAAAACCTACTAATGGGTCCCATATCATTACATAAAAATAAAATTGTGCGCTCTATCCACCACGTTGTACTGGATTTTCGTTGTGAATTCTTAAGCATGCATTATATATTCAACACATTAATGGATGGTTGCTTACTATGATCCTTGTTTTATACATTTTCAGGCTTAGGATTTCGTTGTTTGAAGAATCAAAACTAGAATCACTGAAAATATCCATTCTATATACACGTTCACCTTGTTCCGAAGAATGAGTAAGACAGCTTATTGAAAAAAGGAAGGATCATTTAGTCTAGTATTGAAACGTCTAATACCATGTAAATTGGTTGATAACTAGGCTATATTGCAAGCGCAGTGTATTGGAAAATTATATCAAACAAATCCGTATCTAATTTAAACTTAATTATGGCACATTTTTTGACACGTTTTTTTTTTCTTTCTAAAATGTATAACGTTAAAATTTATTTTTTATTATTTTTCTTTATTAATTAGCAATTATACTCATGAATATATTCAATAAAAGCTTAAATCACGAATCTCAACCCACCAAACTTATGACATGAAATCGTCAAAATTAGAAATTTGAATATTATAATATCTTATTTAACAGAAATAGCAAGTCTCCCACTCTGCTTAATTTCTAGCAGTGAACCAGCCCAACAACTCAATTAAATAATTAAAATAAAATAAAAAAGACCAGAAACGAAATAGGGAAAGAGTGAAGTTTCTAGTCCACCTAAATCTCACACCTCGGAAATTCTCATGCCAAACACGCGGCAATGATATTGAGAATTAAAACTAACAAAGGCTTGAAAAGCATAACTCAGCCAATTTTTAATATTTTCATTAGAGACTTTAGTTTTTATTGTCCATTACTCAGTATCTTCCACGCATGGATATTTCCGTAGTCACAGGCAACGGAACATTCGAAGCAGCCGCAACGTTATTTCCTATGTCTACTCTTAGTTATAGGTTCAGAGTTGTTCGTCTGATCCATTTTTCTTTGTTGGCTTCCTTCCTTTAGGTCCCCTCAGGATAGATTTCTTTTATCGATCAGAAGCATAATGTCAATTTCAAGTAGGGCATTATCTGTTGAGAATAATATTAATAATAATTTGTTACTTGAAAATGGAGTCGATCACGCAGAATTACTTGATGATTTCTACGGAGGTGTTGGAGTAGACACGAAGAAATCTATGGATGTTATGAATTCTACCTAAAATCAATGAAATTGAATAGTACAAAAATATAAAGATAAATAAATTTAAATTAAGTAATACAAGAATTTTAAGTAAAAATTTTAAATCAAAAAAAGTTATATATAAAAGTTACAGAATAATTCACTATAAATGAAAATATTTACAAGTATTTGCTTATACTCTTTTTAATCTTTTACTTCTTTTTTTCTCTCTCAATTTATACAAATGACTTAAAATGTTATTTATATATTAAAATCTTAAGTCCTAAAATGTATAAAAATACACTCGCTTAAAATATAAAAAAAGGGGTATAAAGAAAATTTGTGACATACTGTAACAATATTGACCTTGATAAATATTTAAAAATATAAAATAAGAGTAATTTCAGTATTTAACTTAATTTTTTATCTCTTTCACAAAACTTTTTAAGGATTATCTTCAACATTTAAGATCAACTAAGTTCAAGTAAAACTAAAACTTATTAATAGATAAAGATTTTGTAAGCATGTTAGCTGCATTGTTTGTTGTATCAATCTTTTGAATGAAAATATCATTCTTGGCAAATACTTATCAAACTTTTGAATGAAAATATCATTCTTAGAAAATACTTATCAAACAAAATGATATATGACATCAATATGTTTGAGTTTTTTATAATACATTTGATCTTTTATTACGTGAATTGCATTTTAACTATTATAATAAAATATGAAAAAAAAGACTTAAAAATAATTTTACTAATTAAATATCTGAGCCAAATTGCCTCTTTGACTGCCTTTGCAATAGCCATATATTTTGCTTCTGTGGTAAACTAAGCAACTGTAGACTGAAGGGTTGCTTTTCAATTGATCACGCATCCTCTCAATGTGAACACAGTCTATTAATGATCTTCTATTATTAAGATCTCCTGCATAGTCTGAGTTTACAAAATTTGTCAATCTATTACCTTTCTTACCATACTTCAAGCATGCATTTAGAGTGCTTACCAAATATTTAAGAATCCGCTTAACTGCCCCCTAATGTTATCTACCTAAATTGGCAAAGTATCTGCTTACAACAGTGATAGCTTGAGTAATATTTAGTTTGAAACATACCATCAAATATATAATGCTCTCAACTGTACTTAAATATAGAATTCATGATATATAACTTATATCATTATCTTTGGTAAGACATAAGTTTGTTAATAATTTAAAATAAGTTGTAAGAGGAGTAAACACTGACTTAGCCTTTTTTTATGCCAAACTTACTCAATACCTTCTTTGCAAAAACCTTTTATGAAAGACACAACTTTTCACTAGGTCTGTCTCTAATAATTTCTATACCTAAAATTCTTTTAGTACTTCTTAAGTCTTTTATGTCAAATTCTAAACTTAGCTATTGTTTTACCTTCTTATTCTCAATCTTATTAGATGTTATAACTAATGTATCATTCATATATAATAATAGGTACATACTAATACCATCCAGAAATCTTTTAAAATATATACAATTATCATAATTGGATCTCTTAAACTTAATTTTTCGTATAAAAGAATTAAATCTTTTATACTACTGTCTAGGTGAATGTGTAAAGCTATACAAGGACTTTTTTAACAAACATACACAGTCTTTTTTATCAGGGACTTCAAAATCATCTAGTTACTACATATAAATCTACTCCTTTAGATCACCATGTAAAAATATAATTTTTACATCTAGTTGTAGGTTCTATATGCAGGTAATGCAAAAGGAAGCATTTCATATCATTTCCTATAATTGACTACTATTTTAGCCAATATCTTCTTGATATTCTTATTTGCAGTTTCTACAGCTCCATTCATCTTCGGCCTATATGGAGAAGAATTCAAATGTTATATCTTATATTGCTTACATATCGACTCCATCAATCGGTTATTAAGGTTGCTACCATTATCGGTAATAATTTTTTCAG
>JAWDEX010000001.1:801875-829114 GCA_035221805.1 Trichilia hirta | reverse complement strand
GTGTCTCATTTTTTTGCTAAATTTCTTAGCTTCAATACTCTGTTTTCTTCAATTTCCCATCCAACAATTCATCGCAGCAGGTGACCGATCGTCTCTTTTTCCGGGCACAATCTGCTTAATTTCTTCTGTTTACAACTTTTTTGCTTCTGTTTTCCGTTTTCAGAAGGAAGCAATCTTGAATGCAGAGCCTCTAGTACAGTAAACCATGGGTGAATCTTACTGCAACAGTTTCCCAGATTGCATATGATTTACAGATGTGCGTTGTTCTTGAGGGCCTAATTCATTTTTGCCAAACTGGGGGATCTATAGAAGCTCTGGAAACGGTTTGTATTCGAGCGAACCGAATGCCGCCAATATTTCAGGTTTTTTCTGAATGATTTTCATGGAAATGATTTCAACAACGTTTTCAAATCTCTGCCAAGCTTTTACGACGAAAAGGGTGATGAATCTGATTGTTGTTTCATAGCTGCAGTCCCTGGATCTTTCTATGGAAGATTATTTCCTTCCTGTTTTCCTCGCTTTGTTTTCTCTTCTTACAACCTCCCTCCATTGGCTCTCCCGAGTAAATATAATCACTCTCCATTTTCCTCTCTGTAACTCAAAGAAACTTCTTTTGTTTACTCATTTTCGCAATTATTTCACCAGGTACCAGATGGTTAGTGAATGAATCTGGAATCCCCTAAAACAAATACAACATTTATCCCTCACAGACAAGTCCTCGATGTATTCATAAACCATATTTGGAACAATTTGAGAAAAATTTGACGACATTTCTCAGGTTACGTTCAGAAGAGTTAAAACCTGGAGGTCGCATGATTCTTACACTCGGAGGCAACCAACGTAAGGAATCTTCCGCCAATTATCGTCCCATATTTTTAGAGATAATCGGGATGATATTACGCGACATGGTTTCAGAGGTATCAATATTTTTCACTCCCTGATGTGAAACGATGCAAATGCCTACTTGCCTTCGTACATTCTGATTGGATGCAGGGATTGGTTGAAGAATCGAAACTGGGAACATTCAGTATGCCCGTGTATGCCACACGTCTTGAGGAAGTCAGGCGTGTAATTCAAACAGAAGGGTCCTACAATATTGACAAGCTACAATCGCATGAACAGTGATGGGATGCAGGGTTTGAAAATGGTGAAGATAATAACATCTTGGAGATAAAGGCAATTGCTAGGAAAACATCCAACAAAGTTAATTCGAGCTGTTGAGGAAGAACTTCTAGAGAGTCATTTTGGAAACATTATGTTGGATAATCTGCTCCGAAGATTTTCCATCAAGGATATGGAATACACAGAAATAGGACTAGGGATTCACACAAATTTCATCATTTCGTTAACAGAGAAGCGAGACTGTTGTCACCCATTTTCTCTAACTGTCTTTGTCATGTTCACTAGTTTGTCGTATTAGAAAACAACCATCGCACTCCATCCAAGATGCACTAAGAAATAGCTACAAACATCACACAAACTAAGCACTTTATTCAGTACAGATATTTACACAGTAAAAACTCAAATTTAAAGCTAAATAACACCATAATCATAGTTATCAAACTGATGTGATTAATCTTTACCACCATCAAAGCTAGGGGTGAAGAAGTAAATGTCATCAAGCCGATCATTACTAGGAGAATTCCCACCACATACCAACAGCCCTTGTTTGCCATCCCTAAAACCACCACCAAATGCACACCATCCGCGAGGCCCAGGATGATCATCAGATTCTGGCCCATCATCCAATTGCTTCCACGTCAACATCTCCGAGTCCAATGAATAAGCGTCACCGGAAAATTTCCCAGCCCCGAGATGGCCCAAGTCGCTAGGGTCTACTTCACCACCGTATATGATAATGTATTTCCCGATCGCGACAGTAGAAAATACGCTTCGAGCTGTCGGCTTTTCACCGCATGTCTCTATTTGGGCCCATTGACCATGGGCCGGGTTGTAACAGTGCACATCATCTACTTCCTCTCCTGCAAAACCATATACAACCCAAATTTTTCCTTCGGCCACAACCAACCCGGACCCACCTCTACCTCTACAGTTGGCCCCCGGAGCCGGAAACTCGATCCATTTTTTATCAATCACATCAAAAGCCCATAAGTCATTAAGCCGGCCCGAAACACCACAACCACCGAAGACGTACACGTGTCGGTCATCAGTGGTCATGGAATGGTAGCTACGATGTGGTGGTCCAGCAGTAGATAGAAAGGTCCACTGGTTTGTCGACGTGTCAAAAGAGTAGAGTTCGTCGAGTTCCTTACGCGTACCGTCCCTACCGCCAAACACATAGATGATATTCCCGACGGCAGCCATTGTGACACCGACACGAGGCGGAGGAACGTCTCCGGTGACGTCTGCGACGGACCACGTAAGGGTTTGAAGGTCGAAGACGTGGAGATTGTTGTCGACAGGT
This sequence comes from Trichilia hirta, assembly GCA_035221805.1. Classification (NCBI taxonomy): domain Eukaryota; kingdom Viridiplantae; phylum Streptophyta; class Magnoliopsida; order Sapindales; family Meliaceae; genus Trichilia; species Trichilia hirta. Next base: position 826,689 of record JAWDEX010000001.1, on the reverse strand, counting down.
ACACGGGGTGCGACTTCACCACCAAAGGCGTAAACTTTTTGGGATACTACGGCTATGGCGTGCGAGCTTCTGGCTCCAGGCCCTGATCCCTTTTGCTCAAGCTGATATAGAGAATATACAAAGAACCTCAAATAATAGATACCCAAAACTTAAAATTTTTGCAACAGCTAAATTGAAATCAAATTGCAAAATCAGCAGAAAACGGAGAGGATAAAAATCAAACCTTGATCCATTTTCCTTTGACTGAAGCCATATCTGATGGAGAAAGATTATGAAATCAGGAGCAATCACTCTGCAACCAGAACTCTACTTCTGATTATTCACCATTCAGGGTTTGCTCACAATTCTCGTATTTATCGGTCACGAGACACAAAACAACAGTTGTTGCTAAATTACAATTGTGTCCCCAACTTTGGATTGTATATTGCAAACTAGTATTCTAGACTTGAGTCGTAAAAATTGACAAAAACGGGTGATTTGAGATTACAAATTGTTTGGTTCAAGATTCAGGTGAGAGGCATGGAATGTGCCTGTTTTGCTGACATTTCAGTGGAAGCTGGGTAGCTAGAGGTCAAGGTTCTCTCTATTGCTTCGTTCAATCAATTTCAACGTTTTAAGGATTTTCTTTCACCAATCTCCACCTGCCCTGGTTGTGTACAAATTTGATTCATAAAAATAGAGTGTTTGATGAGTCATATGATGTTGAACTTATAATATAATTATGGATTTTTATGGGGACAGTTTTCCTTAACAATTTGGTTTTACAGTCCAGAAGAGCACGAATGACACCAACAAAATTGACAATAAAACCTAGAGTTGACTCTTGTGAAAAAAGAACATGAATCTTTCTTGCATTCTCGTCATTCAAAATGATACATAGACGCCCTTTTAAGGTTTTATTCTAGCGTCAAACAAATAATAGCAAACAAAAAGGAAGACAAAACAAAAATCTACTGTGTTTGAGACTGCGAGTGAAACTTGTTGAAGTTTAAGTAACTCGTCTCACCAGAGGCTGTGGTTGTGGACATCGGAGAAAAATCTATTGTGTTTGTTAGGCATATTTTGGCAACATAATTGAAAAGTTCATATTTTTGTACAAAAGGTTGCGCTGCGTAATCCTCGGTTGGCATTCATTGAAAAGAGAGAACAAAATTCATGTTATGATTGCACATATGCCACTTGAAAGATCATAAATCACTTGTAACTGAATATAAAGTGTTTAAACAGATGTTAAAATGGATAAAGAGGTTACTAAAAACCGAATCTTTTTAGTCAATAGTTTTTCATACTCGTGAATTATTAGGGAATCTGGCGAAGTTAACAGGCTGAAAATACAGAGATGCAAATAGCAAAATGTATATCCCCGGTTCCAAGAAAGTACCTGAGCATCTGCAATTTCTGAATCTTGCTTCTGAATGCCAAACGAACGTGGTTGTAGCATGCAAACAAAAAGCAAATCCGATTTGCGAAAAAATGATTGGTGGCTTTGCCTGTGAAAGAACAATATACAGGTTGTCAAGAGTTAAAATTTGGAGTGGATCTATGAAAATTAAACGATAGACAACATCACAAATGCATTGGAAATCAATTGAAATGATCAATACTTTCTTACCTGAAGGCTAAAACTTAACAAATTCTGTATCAATCTGCGACAAAACTAAGATTAGAAGTAGAATGGTATGTTAACCACATCCTATTTGATATTCAAGTGTTCGATAGATTGCATTTCTGACTTACTCCTGTCTCTTCCTTAACACCTGTGACTGCAGCTGTACAAATATCCTCACCCTGTGGACATGTTAAATTTCTTTCCAGTTTATTAAGGGTTATTGTTTAAAGATATAATCTAAAGTACCTAACTCTAAATCAAATCACCTCGTTAACTGTTCCCGTTGGAAGCTTCCAAATACCTGTTCCTCGGAATTTTCCACAATTCTCTTGAACTACCAGAATCTACCAAAATAAAATAATTCAACTTAAGAAACCTTGAAACATTGACATATCAACTTATTGACTGGATTACAGATTAGAAGAATGGCAATTGGTAGTAATCAGCGAGGCTGGTTGAGATTAAGAAAAACAATAGTAGCTGAAAAGTAGTACCTCTCTTTTGTCCTTCATGACAAAACCACCAATACCAACACGATGCGAAGCATTTGCTGGAAGGAGATCAACTGTTTCCGGAATCCAATAGACAAGCATCAAATAATCTGGTTCAGCATGGTGGTACCTTAATCCTTCCTTTACAATTTTACAAAGCGGAACAAGATTAAGAATTATATGTATTGGAGAATCCAAATAGAATATTAGGATCCATTTTAATTAACAATTACATATATCTAATCTACCTGAAATGCAGGTTCAACGAGATTAACAAGATCAATAGGCAATTCAATCCAAACACCTATTATGCCCTACAAAATGTAAATTTTGACAAGGTACAATTAATGACATGTTTTGTGAAAGTAGAAGCAGCTAGCAAAATAAGTTGCCTGAAGCATATAATAACCTGTTGCTTCCAATAGGATAATGATGCTTTAAGCATAGAAGCAAACAACTTGGAATCCATAGATTTTTTCATGTCTACTCTAACTCCTCCATGTAAATGGTCAACAGAAGTAAGTAGCTCCGTGCATTCAACTCCATTTTCAAGTACCAATTCTCCTTCTCAACAGATAATGCACTCGTTGAAATTGACATAATGCTTGTGAAGACTAATGGGATTCTGTCCTTAGGACCGAAAGGAAGGAATAACTAATAAAGAAAAATTATTAATCATTAAACTTTGAAAAAAAGCCACCCAATTGGTAAAACGGAAATAACGCCACACATTGCGTTATGATCAAACGCACTCAAATACCCAGAAATGACGACAGTTCAAAAGTCCACTTAATATAGTACCTTTGAAATCTTGAACCAGGAAGAAGAAGAAGAAGAAGATAATGATACGGTTCTCTCAGGAATCAAAGTTGTTGCTACGAAAGAGTATTGAGTGAATACCTTGTAAATTTTGTTTCTGAGAAATCTCTGCATGAAAATCAGAAACTTGTACGGAATATTTCTAACGAACAACCAGTTTCCTGAGTTTATACACGATCTCATATAGTGAAAACAACGAGCGAGCCGGGTTTATACATGAGCTTTCAATTGAATGTTTCGTTGCTTCTGAAAAAAGGTAAACGAACGTGGAAGATACTGACATGAAAAACAAAAGGTTTAAAGAAAGTATTGTAATTGACTTAGTCGGTGCAATAATACATACGCTTTGGAGTCCTTTGTTAGTTGTGATATTATCGTAGCTGCACGTTTGCCCGCAAGAATTTCGTACGTCAGGTTTACTCGGGCTTCATCCTGCCCTCCACCTCCTTCATCGTCCTTTTTATCTCCTCTCTGCTTTGGGCCGGGTTCCTTCCTGTTTCACTGAAAAAAAAAAATTAGGCCGATTAGGTGCATTGGTAATTTTGTCAAGCGAAAATGTCAATTACCCTCTTTATATATACATATATTTATGGCATTTACTTTTTAGTATTTCAAAAATACCACTTCTCACTGCTATTAATATTTTTCAGTTAAAATTAATTATTTTTATAATTTAACTCAGTTACCTTTACATAAAAACTGAACCTTCGTTACATTTACATTGAAATTCTGTTTGATTAGATTTAATAGTTTAATTAAAAATTTAACTTAAAAAACTTAAATTTAAGATATTAAATAAATAGGTTCGAGTACAAATTATTAGACTAATTATATTTTTAATATTTATTATGCAAATAATATTCTATACAAGTTTATTTCTCAGATAGGCTAAATCTGAAAACAACTAATTTACATAATCGACTCTTCGAACTTACAAAAGTCATGCACATTCAATGAGTGTGTGAAATAGATGAAAATTTTAATTCTCTTACAATAACTATCATCGCTAAATAAATATTTTTGTAGTTTATTTTATATGTTTTTAATAGCCCCTACATGGGATATTTGAGTCTTAATAGTTCTCATAATGCCAAGAACTATGCAAGAACTATGAGTCTTATGTTGTCATTGAAAAATAAATTTTATAAATTTGCAATTTAAAATGACGAAAGAATTACTCTGATTTCAAGACTATTGAATAAGCAATTAATTGAGATAATAACTGTAAAATATCTTAATAAGAAATTCTCAAAAATAACTTTTTATTCATGTACGAAATTTTTGCAGTGAAAATTTTAAATATTACACTGAATTTTTGCTGTTTTGGCTTAATGATAAGAGATTATTAGTGTTTTTTTGCATTGGTATACCCGTCATTATACCTCTTTTTTATTGCCTGCAGGCACAAAAGAAAATCTTAAAATAACATTGACTTTTTGCTGAAGAAATTTCGATGTTTAAATCAAAAATTTTTAATTTTTGGAGATAAAAGGGTATAAAGTCATAAAGGTTAAAGTTTTGAGTATTTTATAGAAGTTAGTAAAGAAAGAAGGATTGAGTTTTCTTTTGTACTTAAAAGGTAAAATAATAAGAGTTTCGAATCCCTTAATTGCTTAACTGGTCAATGTTTCTAATTATTGATGACGTATTTCTAAACCTTTTTCATACGAGAACATTAAAAAATAACAATGACCAACTTTTTTTTAAAACAATCTACACATGATATTTGAACAATAAATTATCCCGTAATTATTATCTATAAGTCAATACCAGTCTAATAATAATCTCATAGGTTATTGCTTTACATGATTCACATACAATTAAACTGTGCAAAATCTTAAATACAACTTATAGGTTTAGAAGTTCATATGCAATATCAAAATTCAAACAAGTTTTTCTTTTATCGTTTCTTACATATAGTTTTACAAATTGTAATTATTAAGACCAACCTCTTGACTTTTGTGTTAGGATCCCATCCTAGGTGAGGAGTACATACCTAATGTTGGCCTTTTACTTTTTGAGGAAGATTAAAGGGAAGCCAGAAATAATTTCGATCTTGATCTCAGGACTGGTTAAAGAGAAATTCATTTTTCTCATGAATAAGGCATCGATATTCGCTTCTCATGTAATTGAAGGAGAAAACTTGATTATGATACAGGCATAGACCTTTCGATTGTGAAATCAGTATCTCAACCTTATGGTCGGTAATGAAATTCACTTTCAATATAATTAAGGGAGAAACATTATATATGATACGGGTGCGGACCTTTTGATTATAATATCAATATCTAGATTTTGAGGTCAATAATGAAATTTACTTCCCGTATGATTAAAGGAGAAACCTTAGATATGATACGGGCATACACCTTCTAATTATAATATCAATATCTCGACTTTAAGATAGATAATGAGATTTATTTTTTCATTTATCTTTCATCTTATATATAGCCAAAATTTATCTTTTATTTATTGTAGTGTCAGTATCTTGAACTCGAGATCGAAATACTGATCTTGGAGTTCGTAGAAACAGCTAAAACGGTGGCACACTTAATTTTTTTTCAAACATCTCTGTTTGTCCTTTATCTTTTAAGTTTGGGAAACCTGGTCGACAAGAATTCTTTTAATTATAATTTCTGTTTTGATATTGGCAATAAATTCTGATGGATCCATTGGAAAATAACTTTGTCAGGCATATCATTCAGTGTGCGTTGAGTGTGAGGTGGCTGCTACATTTAAGTATTATACTGATTTTTTTCTTGTGAAAACTCTAAACATGCTGATCAAAATTATTCTCTTACGAGTCAATATTCTGGCCTTGTAATCATTCATTTATAAGTTGCTAATATTTTTGTCCCTCTGTATCCGTTAATATGCTAGGGAAACACTTAAATCAAGGCCTTGAAGCTCAATTTTAGTGATGGTTGTGGTTGTCAGTGCACCAACATGATTTACCTGTCAACTTTCTGGTGAGTCCCACTCTTACTTATTTTGCCTCCTTCCGGAGACGGTTCTGCGATAAAACCATTGGGACATTCACATTTTGTATGCGTAATGTAGGAAGAAGCAGATAACTTTTGCCATGGCAAGAATGGTGTAGTTCAGATCTTGAGGAATGTAGCAATCCGTGGTCAACCCTGTGGCCGGTTTCATTTGTCGAAGGAAAAACTCTTCTATCTCCAAGAAAGGACACTGTTGTGTGTGCCATTGCAACATTGTCTTTCGTGGCAGTTTTTCAGAAAACTCCGTAATCCCTGCAGACACAGCAAAGAACAACGACAACTTGGTGAGAAGGAAAAATGACAGTATGAGGTGTGTCGAAATGCCTCCTCCGTAAAAGCTGAAGTGCTGCTATTTTCCACATCCTTGCTGTTTCGGTGTAAATATCTATGGAAACAAAAGAAGGAATTATAGGGAACTCATGGCTGATCTAAATGTATATCTCAATGTAGAGACGGGGTAAATTTTTCATGCTAGTTCTACCTAGCCTTTATAACTATGATTATGAGATGGAGACTTTTTTGTATGTGACATATATAACAGTATTGGAACTGTACGAGGCTTTCTGTATGCACATCTCAGTCATGTGACATGTTCATTTAACCCTTCTTGCCATGTGCCAAACATAATTAACAAAAACGTGAGAGGTGTTTATAAAATTGACCTAAATTTCTACCCATAAAATTTGGCATATTATACATTTTGATCATATTACTTTGAAAAATACTCATTAATTGACCGATGCTCTATAAAGAAAAATTAAAAGAGAGAGAGAGAGATTTTAAGTCATGCTTATTGTATGTTTGTCTCTTATTTTAAAAATTATTTATTAATATTTATTTTTAATTCATTAATAAAATAAATTATATTTACTTTATAGTATGTTTATTGAGAGTGCGGATATTTTTTATTTACATTAATTGTGTTAATTAATAGTTAAAAGTTTTAATCAACGTCTCTAAAGCTAATGACATTAAAATACATAACTAACCTAAATTCGGGAGAGAAAAAATGTCCCTTTTCCCTGCCCGCGTCAAAAGTTTGACCCGTTTCCTCGTAAATGAAAGGGGAGATAAAATAGACAGAAACTAATGGCCCACGAGTCGATACGGTAGTTGGTGAAGATTCTATGGTTCAAAATTGGGTTTTGCTGTTGAAAAATAGGAACTTCAATATAAGACAAAAGGAAAAAAAGCTATCAATATAATAATAAAATTTGGAAAAGTGGACCGATGACACAGGTAGTCTTCATGTTCTTCCTCAGTCATTCCAGTTTTTCTCTACGATTCCGGCCTGTTCAAGTTTCTTTCCCTTTTCTCCCCCTCACAGTTAGAGAATTTCTTCTTTTTTTTTTTTTCTCTTACAACCAAATAAAAATTTCACATCCTCTGGTTCATTTCAAGACCCTTGGTGAGTACCTTCATGTGGGCTCTCTTTAGTTTAAGACAATATTGTTTTCTTAGTTCTGTTTTGTGGGGTTAAACCTGCAACTAAAGACAGCTGTTCTATTGACTGGGATCTTAGTATTGGTCATCATGTTTTAGATTTATATTAGGAATTATGTTTTAGATGAATATTTATATGTTTGCTGCCCCTCTGTTTACCTATATACTCATTATCATTCTCGGAGTAGATTCTCTCTTCTTCTTCTTCTTCTTCTTTCATATATTTTTTTTTTTTTTTCTATGAAGCACTCTCCTCCAAGTTTGCTTTCAAGTTTTCATTAGAACTCTCCCCTGTTTTTCCTCAGTTACTTGAAAGCTTGACTCATCTTCTAAATGCCATATAAGTTTTTGACGATTCATGATCCATAGCTTGTTTAATTTCTTTGAGTTGCTTTGATCTAAAGGCAAAATTGGATTATTTATTATTCACTATCCTTATTTAGCTCTAGACCAAACTAATTTTTATGTTGATTTGATATGCATAGGATTTCTGTTGCTTGAATGGCAGCAGTACTGGCTTTACAAGGCTGTTATTGCCACAAGAATGACTTGATAAATCGTGAAAGAACAATGGAAAATCTCAGCTTCTCAAGCTCCATATCAAAGTTTGAGGGGTTAAAATGCTATCCAACTACGACCAATAAATCATACCAGTTTCAAGTGGAAGTGAAACATACCGAGTCCTCTTCAACATTAGGAATCAACGGACGACAAGTCAAAATGGTACCCATTAGTGAGGTATTAGAAAGAAAAACCTCAGCCAATGGTAAAGTAGAGATAGTTAACGGTTCAAAGCAGGTTGTCAATGGAGCGAGTGTAGTTAAGAGAAAGTCTACTTCAGCCCTAGTTAGGAGACCAAAAGGTAGAGATTTGGAAGACCTTCCGCCAATAGGGGAGCTGAAAGTTATGCCTTCAAATAAAAATTTCAGTTGGGCAAATGAAAATTATAATTACTGGCAAAGGAGTATAGATATTTGGTCATTTGTTATTTCATTCCAAGCTCGTATTCTGTTGGACGATGCCAAATGGACATATTTCGGAGGCTTCACAGAAGATAAGCAGGTGAGTTTTAGCAGACACTAAGATTGTAATGTGATACTGAATTTTAGGTTTCTTATATCTTAGCTTTTTGTTTTGATTTTGGGTTCATAAACATTATCTATCTCAGAGAAAAAGAAGAAGAAAAACGGCCTCCTGGCTACGGGAGCGGGTACTGGAGCTTGGCCCAACTTTTATCAAACTTGGACAGCTATCTTCAACGAGATCAGATCTTTTTCACCGCGAATATGTGGATGAGCTTGCAAAGTTACAGGTAATTTTTGATTTCTGCCTTTATTTCCTCATTTAATAGAATTTCTCTTAACATGATTTTTGATTTCTTTCTTTATTTCCTCATTTAATAGAATTTCTCTTAGCATGATTCAGCTTGTACCTGCAAACATTCTGTCATTCATGTATTTTCAATTTTTTATTTAGAAATACAATCAATTTTTTTAATTTTCATCTACACTTTAAGTTCTCATTTAATATTTTTCAGGATAGAGTTCCCGCCTGCTCAACAGAGAAAGCTCAACAATTAATTGAGAGTGAACTCCGGGCTCCTGTTGACCAATTGTTTAGAAAGTTTGAGAACCAGCCAATTGCTGCAGCTAGTCTTGGTCAGGTATTTGATTCTTGTTGATATCTTTTACATTTTTTAATCAAACCTTGTAAAATTTTAATTAATTTGCTCAATACAGTGACAATATACTTGTGAGGAATCTCAAATCAACTGATCTTGTGTTTGATATGGTTTTCTATACCTGTTAGCTTTTCCACCTAATAGTCTAAGATCTTGAGTTGATTTCTTTATAGTGATATTAGCAAACAATGAGATGCGTTTCTAGGGCTGTGTTTAGAAGAACATCCTTATGCAACTTAAGAAAGTGTACAAATTTAAAGTTTTTACTTTCAACAGGTACATCGAGCTATCCTGCATAATGGAGAGAAAGTAATTGTGAAAGTTCAAAGGCCAGGTCTCAAGAAGCTCTTTGACATTGATTTAAGTGAGTGATACACTCCTTCTGTCAACTCTTATAATTGTAAAATACTACAAGTAGCCTTTTTTTTTTTTTTTTTTTTCGCTTCTACAATTTTGTGGTTGCATTAGTATCACAATCATTGTTTTCATGCATCTCTGTACATACGCAGTAATGTAAATGTTTTAACTTCTGTGTATTTTGAATTATAAATTCAACCTAAACTTCCGTATTTGCTATATGGATCTTTGAGGTTACTCACTACCCCTTGTTGATTTAGGTCTTTTTACTAATTCCTGCTTCTTCCGTTACAGGAAATTTAAAGCTAGTTGCAAAATATGTTCAGAAAGGTGGACTGTTTGGTGGTCCAGTGGCGGATTGGAATGGTATATATAAAGAATGTTCCACGTAAGTAGTAAACTTGAATTAGTTGTTAAATAAGGTTTTTTCAGTGATTCTTATCAATGCCAAAACACAATTCACAGCGCATCCACAAATTTTGGTTCTAAGGCATGATATTTATATATACTTTAGTTGGGAAATCTGTTTCTTATTATAATAACATTGCTGTCCTCATCTTTTAATTGATTTCAGGATTTTGTATCAAGAAATTGATTACATAAATGAAGGAAAAAATGCTGACAGATTCCGCCGAGATTTTAGGAATATAAAGTGGGTCCGAGTACCTGTATGTTTCATGCTTCAAAACTGCACCATAAATGATACTTATTCTTATCAGCCATGATAATAAACCTACTAATTTTCAAATTATTACTAAACACGCACTCTTAGTCCTTGAAGTTCAAACATCTCACGAATTCTTAAATTGGATCTTTTCTGCTTTTGTAGCTGGTTTTCTGGGATTACACTGCTTCAAAGGTGTTGACCTTGGAGTATGTACCAGGTTTTACTCAAAACCGATATCTTTGTTCTGAACCATGATGATATGGCTTGAAATTATAAAGTTACACTATTTATGTTGAAGGTCTAAGCGTAAATTTTCTTATACTGGCAATCGTAAATTTGAGATTTGTTACTCTGTATCAGGCATTAAGATCAACGAGTTAAATGCGCTAGATTTACGCGGTTATAGCCGGTCCCAAATCTCCTCCCGTGCAGTTGAAGCATTCTTAATTCAGGTTATTAATATTAATCCCTTCTAAATTTATAACCATTCCTCTTGTTCTGGACTCTGAAATAGATTACCTTACTGGCAATTTATTGATAAAAGGATTATGCTAAAAATGCAGATGCTCAGAACTGGTTTCTTTCATGCTGATCCTCATCCTGGAAATCTAGCTGTTGATGTAAATGAAGCACTAATCTATTATGATTTTGGTATGATGGGAGAGATAGAATCTCTTACTCGTGACAGATTGCTTGAACTTTTCTATGCTATTTATGAGAAAGATGGAAAAAAGGTCTATTTTCTATCCTCTTCAATCGCTGTTTTCTTTTTCACTGCATGTTGATAGTTAAGGCATATATTATTGTTTTTATGCAGGTAATCCAGAGCCTGATTGATCTTGAAGCGCTTCAGCCCACAGGAGATATGTCATCGGTAGGCCATCGTGTCATACCTTTCAATGTTAAACAGTCAAAAAGACAATTTTTACTTGTGGTTTGACCATTTATTCATCTACAGATTTTCAAATCCTGCAATAGAATTCATCTCGTGGATTAATGTTTGTTTCTTCTATTCTTAGGTTAGGAGATTCGTGCAGTTTTACTTGGACAATTTATTTAGCAAGAAACCAGATAAGAAACAGACATTGGCTGCAATTGGTGAGGTATGTCCACATGGATGCTGAAATTTTATTAGGCATTGATGATTTTGGGCAGTTAAATTTTTCATTTTGTTCTTTTTTTCATAGGATTTGTTTACAATAGCTCGAGATCAACCATTTCAGTTTCCATCAATCTTTGCCTTTGTCATCAGAGCATTCTCAACGCTAGAAGGTTCTCTTTGCATATTACCAAAAACTGAGAAACTATCTAATTGCAATTAAAGAAGACATTACATTTATGCTATGTTGACCTTTGAGGTCACTGGCTTGCAAAATGATCATGCTCAAGTGTATCACTTATCTCTTACAGGTAATGGCTATATGCTTGACCCAGATTTTTCCTTTATGAAGGTTGCTGCACCTTATATACAGGTTATATCCTCTTCTCTGAGAATTTTTAATTTGCTCCTCTATGATTTCATGGCATTTCTGAGGCATCTCTGTATTTAAGAGTACTTACAGTTTCTGCTTACAGGAGCTGCTAGAGATGAGACAAAAACAGATGATCAAGGGGACGCAGCCAGTAGAAGAGATTAGGAGACAAATGGAAGATGTATTCACGTTGCCTCTATTCCTCTTATTGCGACATTTCTTTTTGAAGTTATTGTGAACCAGAAAATCCAAAACCTTAGAATAAAAGAAAATTTTTCCTTCATAGAATTGGCATTTGTATTTAAAGTAATGTGATCACTTGTGTCTATTTCCAGGCCAGGTCTTCTACCATGTCCATGCCGTATAGAGTCCAGCACATAGAGGAATTTGTGAATAAACTTGAAGCAGGAGATCTAAAACTCCGTGTCCGAGTATTTGAGGTAATTATCTTTTGAAATTTCGACATTCATTCTGATATGTTACTGTGTCTTTCATATGCATTATTCTTTTTCTCTTACCTTAAAAGATTGGATCATATTAATATATTGAAAATGGAAACTCTGCATCTGCCAGTCCGAAAGAGCGGCTCAAAAAGCTACAAAATTGCAAAGGGCAACCATTCATGCAGTATTTGGAGGTACTCTGCTAAATCTAGGGGTTTCATTTAGCAGTCAAGCTCGTCAAATTCTTGCAAGCGGATCATTTATCGCTGCAGGTGAGTTAAATCCCTTACAAGAAGTTTTTTTTATCTTTATTCGCCATTGGTTCCAAACTCACATATTCATCCATGTTGTTCGACCGGTTTCACAGTGTTAATTTCTCAAAATGCAGGAGTTTTCTTTATGCTGTTTCTTTGGTCCATGAATAAAGTGAAGAATCTCAATAAATTTGAGAAAATGATATAGTCATTCCATTGCCCTTGGATGCTCAATTTTTTTACCATTGAATTATCTCATCAATAATGTTATACGAGACCTGTGAGGCTTGAGAGCCTTGCACATTGTAGAATTGAAAACCATTCTGTATTCTTGACAGCATAAAGGAAAATAAACAATAGATTATCAGCTTCATTGCTTTTGATCACTGTGTTTTCTCTTTTACCTCTGTCGCTCTGTTATCTACTCAAGGAAATGAGAACTTCTGTTTCAGCTCATGTACATCTCTTGTGCCAAACTATCCACGTGGAAGTTAATACCAAACCTTACTGTAATGGGTTTCAAATATCGAATCTCCTATTCTAATATTAAAAGATCTTACCTGTCTATACATAGATAGTGACCACTGACCATACAGGAAGAAGAGTTTGTTTAGTGACAACTGACCATACAGGAAGAAGAGTTTGTTTTCTCCTTCCAATTCCAATTCAATTAATGGCCAAATCACTTTCTTCTTTTATGCGAACTGAATCTTGTGAAATAACCATGATAAGTCATTATTTTAAAATTTTATAGTTATGCAAGTCATGTGCATAAATTAAATGGTTAATACACCTCCAAATATTTCACAATTTTATGATAATGGTCCAGCTATCCGGCCTTCATTATACCATTTTAAGAAAGTGAAAACAAAGTTGGGCAGGACGATGCATTAGATTTTTTATGTCAAAAAAGTCCAACAACATGTTGAATAAGGATTATTATCCACATCAAATCAGTCAGTATTGAAATTTTTTAATAATATTTTTATAAAAAATAGATTAAAGTGGCATTTTCTTTTTAAAATACAAATGTGACTTAAATTTGAATGACGTGTTTGTTTTCTTTTATTAAATATCTTGAAAAAAAAAATCCTAAAAATGATATTTTAATAAAAATACCCTTTTAAAGTAATATATAAATTTATTTTATATACATAATTAAAATTTTTTATAAAATAATTTTTAATAAGTTATATATATATATGTGTGTGTGTGTGTGTGTGTGTGTGTGTATTATTTTTTTATGATATATGAATTAAAATTTTAATTTAAAAAATTAAAAATCAATTTTAATTAGTTGAATAATATAAAAAAATTTCTATCAATTTATCACTAATTGAATTTTGAAAAGTTACTAATTTAATTTAAAAATCAATACTATTGATTTTAAAAATCTTTCTAACTTAAATTTGGTATAGATATACTTTATTTTAGTAAAATACCCATCTACTGAATATTTATTCACTTATAATATTATAATATTATAACAATCTCATGTCCATCCACACAAAATAAAATTTTGTTGTAACATTTTAATTATCCTGAGATTCTTAGTCTGTATAAAGTAAATCATGGTTATATATGGCTCCATTTTATTATTTAATGTATTTAAATATGTTAATTTATTTTTTATTTCAAAAAATTCAACAATAACTTATAAATATAATGTTATTTATATTATTTAAGTTAAAAGAAATTATTTTAAAAATGATAAAATCAATTATATTTTATTTAAATTTGTTTATACACACAAGCTTCAACAAAATCATTAAATTGATATTAAACAAATTTGTTTTTTAAAAAATATTATTAATTTTTTTATTAAAATTTTATCTATACCTTTAAAAAATTAATATATAATATTAAAATGTGTCTATCTTTATAAGTTAAAATATTAATAATATTTAAAAAAAAAAATTTTACCGTAAAAACTAAATATATGCTGTATTCTTTTTTTATCAAGATTTTATCTTATTAAGCTTTATCAACAAGATTTTTAATGAGTTAAAATTCAACGTATATTGAATTAATTAAATTAATTGAAAGTGACAAATCTACCTAGAATATTGTAAGTTTTTCATTGATGGATTACATTGAAAGCTTCCTACTAGGGACTTCCACCACATTTCCTTGTTAGCTCATAAAATTTCCACTACAGATCAACCACCCACTAGCCCGTACAACTATTCCATACATATCCTGCACATGTACCCTATGTGTCATTCTTCTATTATTATATTTTGACACTAATTTAAACGCGATTAGTTGTATAAGAGGTGCAAATTATTGAATATACATCTCTTTGCATTAAATTAAAGGAATTAAGAAATCTACTTCAATTTTAATTTAACTTGTGAATCTAAATATTGTATTGTCTTGATTAATATCAAGCCAAACCATATCCCTGGACAAAAGCTCCATAAGTATAACTGTTTGGCTTTAATCCTCTCCCTGACATTTCAGCCAAATAGATCTTTGCTTCTTCCATCCTTTTGGCATTACAAAGGCCAATTATAACAGAATTGTAGGAAAACACATCTGGTGCGATTCCTTCCTCACTCATCCTGTCCAACAATTTTCTCGCTTCTCCAAATCTATTTTTCCCGGAGTAAGCTGAAATAAGATTGGTGTAGATGATGGCATTTGGTTTCAATCCACTCGTAATAATTTCTCCGAAAATGGCATTGACCTGTCGGAGACCACCGCAATGGCTCAGTCCATTGATTATCACACTGTAAGTAAATACAGAGGGGGCCAATTTCTTTTTCCTCATCTCATGAAGCAACTCAAAAGCACTAACCATATTTCGTCCTCTGCAATACCCCTCTATCAGTGATGTATAAGTTCTTGAATCAGGTTCAATACCCATTCCAATTATCTCATTCATCACTTCTCTCGCCTTATCCATTTTACCACTCTTACAAACCCCATTAAGCAAAGTGTTATAAATTACCAAATCAATCTCATTACCAGAAGCAATCAATTCATCCTTCACTCTAAAAGCCTCTTCTACATCTCCTTGTTTCACAAACCCATCAATCAACACATTGTAAGCAATTCCATCAAGCTTCAAACCCTTCCCAATCATCTCAGATAAAACCAATTTTGCATCTCCAAACCTCTTTTGCACACAAAACCCATAAATAAGATTCACATAAGTATAATTATCAGGAACCACCCCCTTCTCAACCATCGAATTCTTCAACTCAACTGCTTCATCCATGCATCCCACTCTAAACAACCCACCAATCACCACATTATAAGTAACTACATTAGGAGTACAACCTTTCTCTCCCATTTCGAGAAACAGTTTTTTTGCTTCCTCAATGTTCTTCGTCTTAAAGTGAGCATCAATGACAGTAGTATAAGTATAAACGTTGAAACGCACCTTCGTCTGATTCATTTTCGACCAAACTTTCCAAAACATCTCCATTTTCTTACCCTTCATCAACTCCCTCAACAACGTATTACAACTCAAAATATTAGGCACAAATTCGAAACTCTTATCACACAAAAACAAATCAACAGCTTCGTTCAACAACCCCGACTTCCTGTAACTATCAATCAATATATTAAAAACCACATCATTATGTACAAACTCGTCACATTCTAGACAAAAGCCATTAATAGCACTCAGAACTTCAAAACCCGACTCACTATAATATATCATTCGTCTAATAATATCGCTAGCAGGCCCGTACAGTTTAGAATTACATAACAAAACAACGAGAAGAGACAACGTGTTTAAGTCACGTAGGCGGGTTCCCATGCGGTTTTCGATCCAGAAGAAGAAACTGAGCAGACGAATCGGGTCGTTGGCCCGGTTCTGGTGAAGAACAGATTGAACCACATCTGGGTTTAGCATATTTTGTATGTCCGATGATTCTAAAAGTTGCTTCCAGTTGTTTTGGCTAAGGATGTTGGTGATTTCTCGTACTGTGTCGAGTTCGGCGATTTGTGCTTGTGACGAGAAGTACCACTTGAGGTTGATGCTGGTATTTCGGGTCCTAAGCACGTGCGAAGGCAGACATGTTAATCTCCGCATATTTTAGAGGTGGGGGTGAAGGAGAAACGGAGGAGGACGATCACCGCCGTATGTGCTTTGTACTTCCGTTGAAGAGGGGAAATTTGTTGACATTTCCAGAAACCCTAGACTAAAAGATTAGATTTTTATTGCCATACATCCATCCTTCTTTTACCATATTAATTACTGTTTAGGATAATAACATCTGAGTCCTAAATTCTTGTATTTTCAAAACTGAGAATACAGTTTTACCATTTATACAGATGAGTTCCTAATTCCGATTAAAATAAGTGAAATATGGGCCTTGGTTATTTACTGTCCAAAACAATTTGGATGAGGCCTAAGTATTCACGGGGCTGTTGTGACACTGTTTTCTGCAAGTCCATTGAAATAGTTTCGGCCAACATGCGTTAACCAAGCATATGACAAGTGCACCATGTAATCCCCACACCTTTAAAATAAAAATTCAATATATATTTAATCTAAAATTTTAAAATATTATAATTAAGAAAATTTAAAAAACGTATGCATAATTGTAATTTGGATGGTATATTCGTCTAAAATGTTTTCATTTAAAATTCTTTTGTAAAACATAATGTGATTGATGGTTTCGTATTAGTTTTGTTTTTCTTTTTTAATTTAAAATTAAAATATGAACTAAAATTGACCATTTATGAAATCATACTCTAACTAATACGAAAAACATGAAATTATATTTTACGGTCATAAACTAATAATTAATTTGATCCTCTAAATTTTCAGGACTCAATTGTCAAAAAATCCAATACAGTGTGGTAGAATTAAAAAAAAAACAATAAATATTACTTCAAATTACGGAATAACAAGACTAAATCAAATTACTTTTCTAAAGTCAATAAAGGCTCCGATAAACTATAAAATTTTCAATAAATTTTCTGTCGATGCCAAATTTTGACTATATATTCAATGCAATCTCATTATATACACATGTGGAGAGAGAGAGAGAGAGAGAGAGAGAGAGAGAGTATTGTTATACAATATTAAATTACTTTTTTTTTTTTTTAAAAATATTTTTTTCTTAAATTTTAGGAAAATGTAAATTAAAATGTAATTTGCCACGTTATATAAATTAACAAAAAAAAAAAGTTAAAATTTGCATTTGAACCGACAAGAAATTAAATAACTAAACCAAAATAAAAAAAGAAAAATTTCCATTGAAGCAAATTTTAACTTCTTTATTTCATATCATCATGAAAGGGAATATAAACAAGAAAAGAGGAGTTTATTTATTTACATTTTTACAATAAAAATTTCATATCAAACTAAAGAAGGCTTGTTAAGAGAAAGACGGAACCAAAAATTTTTGACAGATAAATATACGAGGTTCTTTATAGAATTAAAATGGATGCGGTTAGTAAAAATAAATTTAAAATCTTTTCTTTTTATAAAGCCTCTTTGTGAGAATTTTGCAGGGATATCATTGCACCACTCCCTATTTATGTTTAATTTGACCAAAAAAAAAATAAATTATTGAGTTGTATTTTTATTAAAATATTTAGATTTTTGTTCATTAAATATTACTTAAATAAAAAATAACAGGCTTTTGTAATTGAGCAAGCCTTTTATTTTTTTTTATAATTTTTTAGTTCTTATTTTACACCTTTTCCTTCTCCAAAAAAAGTAATAAAATAAGAAAAAACATTAAAAAAAACAAACTACCATTTATTTAGCTCTCTCCCTCTCTCTCTCTCTTTTTTAATATGTGCATGGAATATACGATTTTGAGTATATGTTTAAATTAACTTTTATACAGTTTTATAATAGGCATTTTGTGGTTATATTCTAAATCGACAATAGCTCAATATCAAGAATACACTTAATATTAAAAGATAAATTATTAAGTGTTGTTTGCTTTTAATTAAAATTTATATTAAATTGCTTTGAAAAATTAATAAAATTCGAACTTAATTATGAATTCCCTTTTACTTTCCAATGAAGAGCACTAAACGTTGTACTTTACAATTAATTATGTTAAATTATGTACTTGAAATTAAAAATTATGAATTTTCTTTTTCGCAGCTGCGGTGCGTTTGGATCTAGTACCTTTCAAGAACGGATCTGATCCCACGTATGTTTTCTACGAATCGTAATCGTCGATGTTATCGCCCAGGCTACTAGTAAATTATATGCCAAAGAATCTGACGTCAGCGAGATATATTTACATCACGTTACGGTCTGCTGGCCTTTTTTGACGGATCGTCGACAAATAATTTAAAATTTTATGTATTTACATTTATACCCCTAATAAGTTCTAAAAATTTTTGAAAGGAGCCATTACGTACAAGTCTTTTTTTTATTTTGATAATTTGTTCTTTTAGAATAAATAAATCTAATTTCATTTGAAAAAAATTATCATTACTTTTTAATTAAATATTAAATATAATTTTATTTTATTATTTAAATCTTTAAAAGTTAGGAGTACAAATTTTTATCATTGAATTTATATAATTTAAAGATAAATAAACTTATAGAGGTGAGAGTATTAAATGAAATTTCTTAATTTCAATTTTTAATTATTAAATTATGAATAAAAGTTTATATTTCAAAATTAAATAAAAAAATTTAAGTTAAAAATGCATTACCAAATTTAAATACTCAAAATATTATCACCTCTTTTTGAAAATTAATAATTAATAATATTTTTAAATATAATATTTAATTCTCTTATAGAGTTGTCATGAACGATGATTTGTACTAATAAATAATAATTGAGCAGCTTGAAAACATTTGCTGCATAATTTCTTAATAGGATATTAATGGTAAATGCAATCCTAATGCCGAGTCGAACCTCATTTAATACAAATTTATAAATTAAATGCACCCAAATTAATACAATTTTTATCCTATTATTAAATGATTTCTTGTTTTTTAAATTTAGTAGGATATGGAGAATCTTAAGTAATATATTTAGTTGAGATATTTTTAAAAATAAATTTCAAATAAAATTACAAAGATACTTCAAACATGAAAAATCCCAAGATAACAATACCTAAATCCTTAAGTCTTAACGTTTATATATATATATATATATTTTCTTTTTTTCTTTTTTCTTTTTTTATTTGTATCAAGCAGGTACTTGATCTTTGTTGAAACGACCAAAATACATTACAAACTCTAATATTATCACTGTCAAAACTCAAAATTGTAATGGTTATTTAGTCATTTAACTGAAAGTTGAGGATTCATTTGTCAAAAACACACGGACTATATTCTCATTTATAAAAGCATGAAAATAGCGATACGGGTGTTAGTGCGCCCACTAAAATCTATTTTCAGACTATATAATATATTTACTAATCCTCCTGATAATTTAGCGGGAACAAGAGTAAATAAAGTAAGTATAATAGGATAATATAGTAAATGAACACCCGGTGCCAGCCACGTGCTCGGACATATGCCTGCTCCTCGTCCCTCTATACATGTAATTCTCGCACTCTCCTCCAGTTTCCAGCACGCCATCTCTGCCTATCGAGAGTACATTTTTTCTTCCTCACCTGGTCCGTGCACTCTGAGACGCTGGTAAATTCGTGATCATTTGTGAATATTCGTACCTAAAACAAGATTTACTGCCGATCAACAGGGAAAAAGGAATATTGTTAATGTGAAAATCTTGTTTCTTCAACTTAGATTCAGCTAATTTTATGTTTGTTTTTTCTAATTTCCGTTTGGCTGCTGAGAAAGTTGCGGAAAGACCAAAAAAAATGAAGGCGGTGTTGAATCTTATCTTTTATTGTTTTTGTGTCGGTTTTATTTTTGGTTTTCCCACATTTTCTCGGAAGTCAAAAGGCGGTTTGAATAGTTAGTCATTTAAACATTTTTATACCCATTGGATAATATTATTAATAGATACATTTGTTTATTTTTTTAAGCAAGTGCAAATGCCAATCTAGAATATTATCTGTGAGTTTGTATATTGAGAAATAGCGGAAATATTTTTCATCATCGGATTAGTTTAGACGTGATCTGATGTCATATAGTCGCTAAGTTTTGTGGTTTAGTTTCCTAATTGATATATATATATTTTTTAAATTAAGTAAAAATGTGATTTCGCAAAAGAAATGATTCGATGGTGAAAACAAGTAAAATTTCAGTTGTTATATGTTTGTTTAATGTTTCAATTGTGTTCATACATTTACCATGAATTCTATAATAAGCAAGATTTCCCTGTTTTAATGCGTCACGTGTATTGTTGACAGTTATCATGGTTTCTTATGCTTTCTTGTGCCTACGTTTTTTGTTTGTTTTTTTTATTTATTTAGTGAACCAAAAGTGAATAAATTTGCTGTTGTTGCAGATTTTGTTTGCTTTAACAAATGGCTCCAGCAGCAGCAGCAGCAGATTTGATAAAGCCAAGAGGTGTCCTATTTAAACTATTTTGACTTTTTTATATAGATTGATACATGATTGGTTAAATGCATGGAGTAAATGCTATAGCATGTCAAAACTGATGAAATCAAACCATATTTTATTCAAAGCAGTACTCATGGATGTTTTTATGATTTATGCTATTGAAATGATTCTTTACGTTAGTGGTTTATGTTCTAACTGGCTATTGGTCTTGCTCTAACATTCACATGGATAATAAGGACATATATGGACATAAAATCTAAACCTTCAAACGTAATAAGTGCAGTTGTTGCCAGTTTTTCAATCTTCTTTATGCTGTACAGATGTTTGTATTGTTGGGGTTGCACGCACACCTATTGGTGGATTTCTTGGTTCTCTATCATCCTTATGTGCTACCAAGCTAGGATCTATAGCCATTGAAGGTTAGAACACGACCTTTTAATTTTCTTTCAGTCAAATGACTAAACGAGTAAATTCTCTTTCTCTTTCCTTTTTCTCTCTCTGTCTTTTAATGCAAGATCCTAACTTCTTTGTCCATTTGCAGCTGCTCTTAAGAGAGCAAATGTTGACCCATCACTTGTACAAGAAGTTTACTTTGGCAATGTTCTCAGTGCAAATCTAGGGCAGGCTCCTGCTAGGCAGGCCGCCTTGGGTGCAGGAATTCCAAATTCAGTGGTCTGTACCACTGTTAACAAAGTTTGTGCATCAGGGATGAAAGGTACATTCATTGACATTAAGTAGGTCGTTTAGAGTTTGTCAAGGAAATTGTATTAATATCTGTTGGCATTTTTTGTTGGTCACTGCAGCTACAATGCTGGCGGCACAGAGTATTCAGTTGGGGATCAATGATGTTGTTGTGGCTGGAGGCATGGAAAACATGTCTAATGTGCCTAAATATTTGGCAGAAGCAAGGAAGGGGTCTCGACTTGGACACGATTCTCTAGTTGATGGAATGCTTAAGGATGGATTATGGGATGTTTATAATGATTGTGGCATGGGAACTTGTGCTGAATTATGTGCTGATCAACATTCAATAACAAGGGAGGATCAGGTATTGTATTACTACAATTGTTTATCAGCTGGAGCACTACATGAAGGGAACCTTAATTGAGTTTCTTTTGTATATTCATGTTTCAGTTACTTCCGTTCTGATTTTTTTCTGTAGATGAATTCTGTATAAAAGCTTCTCGAGTGTGTTATTTGGGTCATCTTTTATTCTAATCCCAAATCTGATGTCTCTACACCTTGCTTTTCTGAACTTCATTCAGCACACTAAGTAGCGCCTGAAATTTTGTTATTGCAATTCATCATTCTTTGATCAAGTCTACAGAAGTCATATTGTGCAGATTCTTCTTCTTATCGGGAATGAGTAATTCCTGATTGATATCTTTGTGATGTCTGCAGGATAACTTTGCTGTTCAGAGCTTTGAGCGTGGTATCGCTGCCCAAGATACTGGTGCCTTTGCATGGGAAATAGTTCCAGTTAGAAATCTAATTATATTTAGTCAAGTGGTGCTACATTAGCTTTTTGTTGTACATATTTGTATACTGAATCCAATACAATGCAGGTTGAAGTTTCTGGCGCAAGGGGAAAACCGTCAACCATTGTTGATAAGGATGAAGGTTTAGGAAAGGTAATTATAATGAGTATGCATCTTCATAATTGTGCGTGCAGTTTTATCTGCATTCTGCTTCTTCCGATATAGATGCCTGCTCGACAAATTAGATTAATCATTTGCCTCAAGATTTCTCCTTAACGATGTTTCACGTGTGGCTTATGCTCTATCCCAGTTTGAACCTGCAAAATTGAGGAAGCTCAGACCAAGTTTCAAGGAGAGTGGTGGAACTGTTACAGCTGGCAATGCCTCTAGTATAAGGTTTGATTGATACCAATATTACTACTCAGTTTGTATACAAAATTTTCTTTTACATATCTATGTAATTGTAGATATGTTTAAATCAATTCCAAATCATGTTGAAACCCGCCTCTGTAGTGGTTTACTTCTTAAAGCTGAATCTTATAAGTAACTTGCTCCTTTGTAACAAGAAGCTATTGGTAATTTGCAATCATTTGTCGCCTGGTAACCAATTGTTTTTTAAAATTTCTATAATGCTGGTGTAACTTTATAATTCACAGAAATATATAGAGATTCACCATTCTAGTTATGTAAATCCTACATGAATTTGAAACCAACCTACTACTGAAAGTACAGTCATCCTCATTGGCAGTGATGGAGCTGCTGCGTTGGTTCTAGTGAGTGGAGAGAGGGCACTTCAGCTTGGTCTGCAAGTGATTGCAAAGATCACAGGATATGCTGATGCAGCTCAGGTAATTTCTGTGTTTATGTAGATCTAAAGTAGCTGTTATAGCGACTAGTACACTAAATTATTATAAGTGATAAATGCCTATATCTCATACTATTCATTTGAGTTTTTATTATCTTCTTACGTTTCAAGTGTCATGCCATTGGATCCTCATATGAGTTTACCATGCAGGCACCAGAGATCTTTACAACAGCTCCGGCCCTAGCAATACCTAAAGCTATTTCAAATGCTGGAGTGGATGCTTCTCAAATTGATTTTTATGAAATAAATGAAGCCTTTGCTGTGAGATTGTGTTGCTAATTGTTAATGTGATTTCCCTATAAATCTCCAGGCTTGCTGATCTTGATTACTTTTTTTTATTGCAGGTTGTTGCCCTTGTAAACCAGAAATTGCTTGGACTAAATCCTGTGGGTTCTCTCTTTCTGCACATTCACATGTTATATATATATATATGCATGTATTTTGGCCTATGCATATGCATATTCAAGCATGTGCTTGGGTCAGATTGCATGTCTGACATACGATCTTTCAATAGCCTAACTGCTAAGCATGTAATTTATTGGTTTAAAAATTGTGTCCATTTCATTGATCAATATCTTTTCTTATTTTGCCTTGCAGAACAAGGTTAATGTGCATGGTGGAGCTGTATCATTGGGACATCCTCTGGGCTGCAGTGGAGCTCGTATCTTGGTTACACTTTTGGGGGTACGTTGTCTGCATTATTCACAGCATTATTATGCAAGATTGTTCTCTTTCCATCATCTTAGCGAATGGTACTGCAGGTTCTTAGGCAGAAAAATGGGAAATATGGTGTTGGTGGTGTTTGCAATGGCGGAGGTGGTGCATCAGCACTTGTTCTAGAGCTTGTGTAAGCCTTTTATGTTGGGTACGTCTCACACAATTATTGCAAAGGAGATTGATTTTTGAAATTTAGGCGACGCAATATTATGATTAGAGATCCCTCAAATTTAAGAAGTCTTGTTTCTTCTGTAGTCCAACAGAGCTTTTTAAGTATGTGCTTTAATCGCGATTTTTGACACACTTCTTGACAGGATATAAACGTGGATGAGCCATTCATGCGGAGGATAAATGGTTGGTGGTCAGCGTTAGATGTTGTGCATTGTATCTCCGTTTCTTTTTCATATTTGCTTTCATCTCCAATAAAACTGTATGTGTATTTAGGCCGAAGAAGACAATAATTTTCATTATTTTCCACGGCATGGTAATCGCCCTTCTTTTATATTATTTTTTTTGCCCGGGCGAATACCCTAGATTCTTAAATGGTATGAATTTGATTAGGCTCATGGAACTAAACATTGACAATCAATGTCATGGCTCCCAGTCAGATCAGAACCCAATTATTAATAGATCTCCTCGTTCATATATTTATTTACATTCGGTGTTATCAATCGAGACAATAGTAATAATAAAAAGCTCTCCTATGTTTGAGTTTATTGTCAAAAAGGTTTTTCAATTTTGGGGATTGCGGTGCTTTTGCTACTTTTAGTGAGATCAATACAATTTTTTTCCCTTTCAAAAAAGAAAAAATACAATCTTTTTCTTATTAATATTTGATATTTAGTTCACTTAACAAAATAATTTAAATTTAAAAAATTAAAACTCCACTGAACAAAGTCTTAGAAACTAATTAAAACCTACTAAAATCTTAAAAGAGGTTCTCAACCAAACCAAATCAACTTGGTTAGAAGTTTGCAATGCATTAATGTATTGTTATATTCATTTCTATTTAGTAATGTAATATTAAAAATATCTTACATAAAAGTTGAAAACTTAAAATTTTAGACTAAAATTTCAAAATTTAAAACAACTAATCGTAAAATTAA
>JAWDEX010000001.1:751784-801775 GCA_035221805.1 Trichilia hirta | reverse complement strand
AATTTTGGCAGAATGATTTGAAAATTAAACCTCATGTCATTGTCACAAATTCGGCACCTCGATCATGAATAAAATTTACAGAGGACAAAATTGGGTTATGACATAAACAAACTAATCTCCCTCATCAATTCCTTAAATTCTTTCAAATTTATCACTCAAATCAACTTGTTTTCATCTTTTCGAGCTTCCTAATCTATTAATTTAAAGCTTTAACCACCATTTTCAGAGTTAAAAAAGAAATAAAAAGTTAAGGCTTGGGGACAAAAATTAGGGCTTTTCAAATTTAATTAATAATCGGGTGAAAACTCGATTTTCTTAAGCTAGAAGCACTTTTTTGGTAAGTTTTCAAATTAGTTTTAAGTTTGAGTATGTATTTTAATTGGAGATTAAAGATTATGGTTATTAGGTTTAGGAAATGTTAGGTTTTAAACTAAAATTTGCTCAAATTGCATATGTATTTGAAGAATTTCTTAGAAAGTATAAAATGAGAAGGTGAAATAGTTTAAAATAAGGTTTGAATAAAAAATGCGATAGGCTTACTATTCTTAACTACTATTCATAGTCACTATTCGTCTAAATATAGGTTTCTTCAAAAGTTATCATTTAATTGTTAGTTTTACATTTGAATAAGGTTTGAAAGTTATATGAATGGTTATAGAATTTTAAATGGATGAAAATTGGGCGAAAAATCAAAATTGTTCAATAATTTTATAGAATATATTCCTTCGTCGAATCTTAGTATTTAAAGTATATTATAGGGCATAAATTCTATTTACTATTCTTTAAAATTAAGAAGTTGATAAGTTTATTAATATTTATATGATATAGGCTCCAAGAATTCGTGCAACGAGATTATGGGGCATGAGAATTAAAGGGAATGGATACCCTCCCTCAAAGTGAGTGAACCCTTACTTTATACTTTTATTATTTTAAAAATTAAAGCTTATATTTTTAAATGCTATAAATATATGAATTGAAGTCACATGTGAAAGAGATGGTTTTGCTATTGTGGTAGAGACTAGGAGAGGTCTCTTTATTTGTGTTTTATAAATTAATGAGTTTGTGATTTTTGATTTGATGATTTTGTATATTGATATAGATTTATTTAAAAGGCCGGAGGCTAATTTTGATATTTATATATTGATATTATTATGTGAACTTTAGTGATTTATATTTTGTGATGTGAGATACATTGCTTTCATGCTTGAAAAATTTGAATGCATATTTTATGATATATTCATTTTCATGAGATCTTGATGATTTTTTTTTTTACGATAAATGATTTATAATTTGTATATGTGTATAGCTGAAGGGCAATAATGATGTTTTGACTTATGGATGAGATTATGATAATTTTATGGCCGAGAGCCAAGTGATTATTTATTTGATTTGATATATGATATAGGCCAATGAGGCCTTGGCCGTGAAAGCTAGATTTATAGCTATAGAATAACTAACCTAGGGATGGATTTATGAAGAGGCTGCCTAAGTGAGTGCTTTATCAGCAAGGCTAGTATAAGAGAGGTGGTAACCCTATTTGGGAAGAAGTGGATCGCTGATAGGATTGCAAAGGTTAGTCATGTAAGGATATAAAGGCTACTCTAGGCCAACATCAGTGGTGAGCAGAAATTTTAAAAGAAATTATGCATCATAAGTTTTATTATACAAATTACATTTTCATTGAACATGCATTATGGATTTTATAATATAGATTACATTTTTATTGATCATTCATCATTTTATATGTATAAAAAACTCACTGACGACTCAGGTTTGCTCTTCATCAAAGTGATCGCCAAGAAGGTGGCTTACCCAATGATTTTTTTGATCGTTTTAAAAATTTTATTTGATAATTTGACTTTATTCTTACTTTATTATTTTCTACATATTTTATTATAAACTTAAATGTTTCAAATATTTTATTTTGATTGATTATTTCTATAGATGTTGAGATAAGTACATATTAGGTGTATTGCTTATTTTTCATATGTTTACAGAGTATACTTTCGTATACTTATCTCCCTCATCTTTCAATTTTAGGTGATCGAGTGCTATAAAGATAGTATGTTAGCGATGTGACCAAAGCAGCCTTAGAACTATTGGTATTTATCTAGAATGTGTTTAGCATTTAAAATAAAGTTATCCACTGAGAATATTTTGTAAAAGACTTTATGATATAAAAATAACATATTTGACTTATATGATTCAAATGTTTGTAAACTATTTTATATGTTATTATTTTTTTTAATGATCTTTATTAAACTATATGATAGGTATAATATGAAATTATTTTTTTTTATTTATTTTGGCATATGATTTTAAAAGTCTCGGAGAGACATGTATGATTTATATTTACAACTAGTTGTAAAAATATTTAAAAAATCATATTATAATTGTACAAGAAATAGGTACTTGGATAGCCTTACAGGCCTAAGAAATATAGTTGAAATTAGAGTGTATCTCAAGAGTCTATAGCGATTGTCATGTGTAAATCCCTCGAACGGGGGTATGACATTTAAAATATTTATAAATATAAATTATAAATTAATTTTTTAATGTATAAAGTATTATAGTCATTTAATAATTTAAATAAAAATATTTATTTATTTTATAAAAGTAAAAATAAAAATAAAATTATATAAATTTTGATAAATATGGAATAAAATATTTTAAATTTGATTTTTAAATATTAAATTATAAATTATTTTAGCATAATGTATTATAAAATAAAAACTTATAATTTATAATTTTATATTTATATTTATCTATTTAATTATAAATTTATTTTTATTTTATAATTTAAATTTATATATATTGATAACTTTATTGATAATGACCTATCAATTAAAAATTATAAATTTATTAATAATTTATTTTAATTTTATATATATATATAATTCAATAACCTTTTTTCTTATTTTGATATAGAATATAATTTATTTTTGTTCTCAGTCATCCTAATAGCTTGTCAGAAATCACTTTTTATACAATTTTTTTTTTTTTCCGTATAATGTTTCGGTCATAAAGGTAGTAAGTGGCGTCAAGGTGAGGATGCTTGAGGAAAAAACGACTTCTGATAGACTTAAGGACGATAAAAGATAGAAGCGAGTCTTACATCAAAATAAGAAAAAAAAAATTTCTAATTTATATAAGTGGAGTTAAAATTAATTATATCAACGATAGGTAGTGGTTTATATTCAAAAGCTCAACAATTAAGCGTGTTAGGATGACGGCAGTATTAAGATGGGTGATTTTTTAAGAAATTCTTATATTGACCTATTATTAAAAATAAAATTGTAAAAGCCTTAAAATTTAAGACAAAGTAGACAATATCGTTAATAAGAGTCCCTAAAATTAAACTAAAACAGACAATATTATTGACAAGAGGTAAATTGAATCTTATTGATCAAGTGTCACTTTTCACCTTTTATAACTAGGTATAGTAAAATAAAAATTATTTTATTTTTATTTTTAAAAATTAAATAAAAATAATTTAAATATTTTATTTAAATTATTTAGTAATTATAATACTTTATACTATAAAAAAATTTAATTTATAATTTTATATTCATAATTACTTTTTAAAAAATTTATTAAATATAATATAAAATTGTAAATTAACTTTTTATTTTATAATGAGTTATACTAAAATATTTTACTTTATATCATAAAAATTTATGAATTTATTTTTATTTTATAATTTAAACTTTAAACTTTATGTTTATATTTATGTTGTCACGCCCACACGCTCATAGAGTCCACACATGATAACTGCTATAGTTTGTACAATAAAATACATATACATTTCAGTATCATTCGAAACACTTATCACAAAACATTTAACATAATTACGTCTCTCTAAAACCTTTTCAAACTATTTCTCAAAGGTATATATATATATAACGGATTTTCAAGTTACAATCATATCACATAATATACAGAAAATAGTTTATAATTTTGTATATACAATAGTCTATTAAATATATCCAGTGGACAAATTTATAAAGAAGTGGAAGTGAGTCGAACTCGAAAGATATCAATAGTTCTAAGGCTAAAATCAATCACCACTAGCAGCGCTCTATCCTGTACTCAATATTCTGAAATTAAAAAGTGAGAAAGTAAATATACGGGAGTATACTCCGTGAGCGAATCAAAATATGTAATACACCTAATAAATATCTAACTCAACACATATAGAAAAAAATCAAGTAAATAAAATATTCAAAATATCTAAGTTATTACAATAAAATATTTAATAAACAACAAAATAAGGTTAAAATCACATTATTAAGAAAATTTTTAAAATAGTCGATAAAATTATTGGACAAGTGACCTTTTCGGTATTTATTCTGATCAAGAGTAAACTCAAGCCGTCAGTGAATTTATATACAATGAAAATCATGCAAGTTTATAAAAAATTTATTTATATACTAATAAAAAATGAGTGCATAAGTTTAGTATAAAATTAGGTCTATCACTGATGTTAGCCTAAAGTAGTGTGTATATTTACACGTGAATATCCTTTATATTTTTGTCTAGCAGACCACTTTGTCACAAATAATATATCATCTCCCTTATATCGGCTCTGCTAATATACCCACTTACCTAGGTGGCCTTTCTAAAGGTCCGTCCCTAGGCTACTATTTCTATAGCTAAATTTTTGGCCCACATGGCCATTGCCTTCTTGCCTTTATATCATATATCAAATTAAATACATAATAATGGCTCTCCAATCTAAAATTAACGTAAAATCTATCATATATGAAAATAATGTATTCAATATCATAATATATAAATCACTAAAGTTTATATAACAATATCAATATACAAACATCAAAATAGGCCTCCGACCTTTCAAACAAAATAATATCAATATACAAAATTATCAACTCATAATTCATAAATAAAGAGACCTCTTCCTAGTCTCCATCATAGCAACAAATCTATCACCTTCAAATGTCTCAAGTCTTAATGCATAAATTATGTTTAGTATTAAAATAACTTTTTAAAAAAAATAAATGTAATAAAGTTCATTCACTTTGAGAGAGGGTATCCATTCTTTTTAATTCTCGCGTCTTATAATCTCATTGTGTAGACTCTCATAAACATTAATACTCTCAGAGCCTATATAATATAAACATTAATAAACTCATAAAATTCTTAATTTTAAAGAGTAGTAAATGAAATTTATGCGCTATAAAATAGTTTAGATACTAAGATTTTATGAAGAAATACTAAATTTTTGAACGATTTTAGCTATTTATTTAATTTTTAATCATTTAAAACTTCATAACCATTCATATAACTTTTAAACTTTATTTAAATACGAGAAACTATAATTTTTAAAGAAATCTACATTTAGATGAATAATAATTATAAATAGTAACTCTATCTTATTTTTCATTCAAATCTTATTTTAGATCATTCCACTTTCTAATTTAACATTTCTTAAGTCAATTCTTTAAATGCATATCTAATTTGACTAAATTTAAGTCTAAATTTTAAGATTTTCTAAACCTAATAATCATAATCTCTAATCTCTAATCTCTATTTAAAACACATAATCAAATTTAAAACTAGTTAAAAATTTTACTAATGAATTATTCTAACTCGAGAAAATCGAATTTCTACCCATTTGTTGCTTAAAACAAAAATTTCTAAATTTTTCCATAAACCCTAACTTTTATTTCTCTTTTATCTCCACAAATGATGGTTAAAACTTGAAATTAATTGATTAAAAAGCTTAAAAATGATGAAAATAACTTGATTTGAGAGAGAAATTTGAAGAAATTTGAGTTATTGGTGAGAGAGATTAATTTGTTTAAAGAGGAAGAAAAAGAAAAGTAAGATAGGTGAAGAAGAAGAAAAGAAAAAGAATGTTTCTGAATTAGGAATCATTTTAATAAAGGTGAAAAATCAATATCACCCTTATAAATTAAGAATGAAGAGGAAATAAGAAAGGAATAAAATAGAAATTTCATTTTCAAAAATTAAAAAAAAATTGATTTCGTATCTCTCACTTGTTGCCTTTAGTACTCTTTCAATTTAGCTCAAAATTGATTGAAGTTTATTTTAATAAAATCCTTATTCTATTATCTTTCATTAAAAAAAGGCTCGTTAATCGAATATTTTGATCAACAGAAATTTGCATTTGAAGGTTAACTGCGCAGAAGAAAAGTAGAAACTCACTGTAGCGAGTCCTTTCTCACTATAGTAGGTAGCCGTCCATTCTCGCTATAGCGAGAATTTTCTCGCTACAACTGGTTACTTCCTTGCTGTAGTGAGAATTCTTGTTGCAGTAGACTGGTTTTTCACTGTAGCGGGGATTCTCTCGCTGTAGCTAGGTTTTTTTGTACAATCCTATTTTTTTACCTTTTATTTCACAACTTCGTTTCTCTCTCATTCAAACTCTGATTTATCTGAAATTTGATTCTATAAAATTTTGAATATATTTATTTTCATAAAAAATAAATAAATTTTAAATTTAATTCTCTAATTAAGAAAAATTTATACTTGAAGATCTGGTATGCAAAAGAGACCTTATGACAAAAATTTTTTAATCACACTAACTCTTCGTCAAATTCTTTCAGATCACCAAATAATCAAATGTAGAGTTAATAAATTGATAAAAAGAGAAAATTTGGCACCCAAATACAAATTTTATAGAATGACAAAAATACTTGTAAGGGATAAAATAACGAAATTGCCCTTAATTTAAAAAATGAGCGTTATATATGTATGTAAAATTATAAATTAAATTTTTTTATATTATAAAGTATTATAGCTATTCAATAATTCAAATAAAAATTTTTAATTATTTTTATTTAATTTTTAAAAACTAAAAACTAAATTCATAAATTTTTATAAATTGAAATTATAAAATAAATATAAATATAAAATTATAAATTATCAATTAATTTTTTATTTTATAATACATCATACTAAAATAATTTATAATTTAATATTTAAAAATTAAATTTAAGATATTTTTGTTTTAGATTTATAAAAATTTATAAATTTATTTTATTTTATAATTTTAATTTATATAATTTTATTTTTAAAAAGTAAATAAAAATATTTTAAATATTTTTATTTAAATTATTGAACAATTATAATACATTATATATTAAAAAATAATTCATAATTTTTTATTTATAAATATTTTTAAAAAATTTATTAAATA
This sequence comes from Trichilia hirta, assembly GCA_035221805.1. Classification (NCBI taxonomy): domain Eukaryota; kingdom Viridiplantae; phylum Streptophyta; class Magnoliopsida; order Sapindales; family Meliaceae; genus Trichilia; species Trichilia hirta. The sequence goes on along the minus strand of JAWDEX010000001.1, from coordinate 794,592 downwards.
TAAATATTAAATTATAAAATAGAAATAAATTCATAAATTTTTATGTATATAAATAAAAGTAGTTTAAATTTAACTTTTAAAAATTAACTTATAAAATTTTTAATATAAAGTATTATAAATAAAGGATTAATTTATAATTTTGTATTTATGTTTAATAAATTTTTTATTTGTATTTATGAATATAAAATTATAAATTAAATTTCTTCTAGTATAAAGTATTATAGTCTCTCAATAATTCAAATAGAATACTTAAATTATTTTAAATTCATTTTTAAAAATAAAAATAAAATAATTTTTATAATTTTGAATTATAATAATGAAGTTAATTTCTAATTTTTTGTAAATATTAAATAAAAGTATTTTAAATTTTACTTTTAAAAATTAATTTATATATTTTTAGTATAAAAATATTATAAATTAAATTTAAAATATTTTTTAGTAAAAAAATTATTTATTTTCTTTTAAGAATTTATAGGATAAAAATTTGAGATTTATACAATAAAAGTTAGTGACTTTTATAATAAAAAAAATATATTTTTATTTTAAGTGAAGGGGATATTTATTATTTTTTAAATAAGAGGGGGTTGTTTATTATAAAGTTGTTTACAAGAGGTGTTTGGTTTTTCAAAAAACAATGAGGGAGAATTTATCTTTCTCCCAAACAGAAAATTTGTACTGCACATGATAAAGGGAATTGCCTTACCCGCCACTGCTCAAAAAACTTGTCTGTGGTCCTCAACTGCTAGCTGATCATTCGAAAATAATAAAGGCTAGATAATAAATTGATATCACTAGGTCTCTTAAATTGTTACGTAGATTTAGTTCTAGATTACATATTGTCCTTTTTCAATTCTCTAAATATATATAAACAAAGTCATTGTATTTTTTAAGATTAAGTTAGTAATACAATCAACCTGTGCTTAAATACTCTTCGTTTTTCAAACTGTGGGTATCTATCTAATGTTCGGCTCTTAAGAAGAATTAAAAGATGAATCGGGTCATTGGCCTGTTTTTGATGAAGAACAAATTGAACCACATCTGGAGTTAGCTTATGCTGTATGTTTGATGAATCTAAAAGTTGTTGTCAGTTTTGGCGGAGAATGTTGGTGATTTCTAGTACTGTGTTCAGTTCAATGATTTGCACTTGTGACGAGAAGTATCAGTTGTGTTTTATGCTAGCATTTCGGGTGCTGAGCACGTGCAAAAGCAAATGTGTGAGTCTCCGTATGTTTTAGAGGAGGGGGAGAAGAAGAAATGGAGAAAAGACGACTGCCAAATGAGGGTTTTGCTTCTGTTGAAGGGTGGAATTCTTCTTTTTAACATTGTCATAAATCCTAGAATAAATATTAAATCTTTATTGTTATTTATACTTTGTTTCTTTGGTTAAATTAATTACGATTTGGGTAATATATTTTATATTTTAAAAAATGAGAATTAGTTTTCCCATTTATACAATTAATTCCTATAATTTTGATTAAAGTAAGGGAAATATGGGCTTGGGTTGTTTCTAATTATTTCTTATATTTTAAAAATTGAGAATACAATTTTCCCATTTATACAAATAAGGTCCTATAATTCTCATTAAAGTAAGTGAAATATGGGATTGGTTGTTTTATATCTTAAACAATTGAAAATTTAGAATTAAGACCAGGATTCATTAGGCAGGCGTATCATTTAATCCACACACTTTGAAATAAAAATTTAGTACGTAAATAATTTAAAATTTTTAAATATTATAATAAGTTAAATATGAAATTGTAAAAAGCATCCATAATTGTATTGTACTGCGTATATTCGTGATAAAATGTTTTCAATTAAATTCGAGTATTAGTTTCTTTGATTTAAAATTAAAATATCAACTAAATTTGACCATTTATGAAATTATATTGTACTCTAACCCATGCAAATATATATATATATATATATAATTCTATTTGAGAAGTAAAGAAGTTTACATTCATAAATTAATAATTAGTTTAATCTTCTAAATTTTCATGACACAACTGTCAAAAAATCCAATATAGCGTGGTAGAAATGAAAAACAACTAATAGCTCAAACTAACAGTATAACAATAATAAATCAAATTTAAAAACAATATTAAATTATTATTAATTTAAATATTCAATTAAAATAAAAATAAAGGAAAAACATTTTTGTTTCTCAACAATAATTGAAGTAATTAAATTGAACACTTGAGCTGCGTAGTTTGACCACTGGATAGCCATTGAGGTACTAGGCATAGGTAACCAACATTTGTAGGGGTATTCAAGTAATAAAAAATGAATAATTTAATATTTCTAATTTTGTTTACTTAATTATAAAATATTATCTTAAAATTTTATATTCACTGTAAGTATTTTTAAGTTTCTGTCAATTTAAAATAAAAAAAATTATTTTGAATCAATTTTCTTACATTATTACTTAGTTACATAATATAATATCACGTGTTATATTATATCTACTTACAATGATGTTGAAATATACAGAAAAGTACATTAGTGAGATTAGTGAAATAGCTTTTAACAAATTGTTATTCATTTTTAAATGCAAGCATCAACAGTCGACACAATTTAAAGTCAACAAAGGCTCCGATAGACTATAATTTTCGAACAAATTTTCTATATATAGATACAAAATTTTGATTAATATAGATCTAAATTTTTAGCATTTTTTAATATTATTTATAAAATATTAAATTAATTTTAAACATATTTGTTAGTAAATTAAAGTGTAACTTAATAATCTTAACTATTTTTAACTTTTACATAAATCGTTTGCCAAAAAATTATACGTTATAAATGATTAAATTATGCCAAAAACTTAAAGATTAGTATATATTATTAAGTTATTAATATTATTAATTATTATTTTTTTTAAATAGTTATATTTGTAGCTAAACTTATAAACGGAAATATGTTGTGTGAAAGGGATAAAATAATTTTATTAATTACCCAATACATTTTAATTTTGAATATAATATTTTTATAATATAAACTAATCCTTAGCTTTAGACCTTCGAACGTTGAACTCCATGTTTGGACTATAAATAATTGTCTATATTATATGAATTTGGTTGTCCGCCAACTCAGGGAAGTCAATTATTTTACTCACTACAAAGTTGGTAGAAAAAAAAAAAAAAATTAATATTAATAATTTTCTGCATAATAAGTGGAGTGGAAAATAATACTAAGTCAAATTGAGTTTGTGCGTTTAACCAAATTAATTAAATAGTATTTATTTCAAAACCTACCCTTAACTTGGTAATGCTATCTTTCCTACTCCAATAAAAGATTTAGGTAACGGTTATTTTTTTATTAAATATTTAAAAATTTTACATTTTAAATAAATTTAAATGTCTAATTTGAATTATTTACCTTTTTTATCAAAAATTTTAATATTAAATATTTATATTTTTACTTTTATATTCTCATAATTCCAAATATTAAATAAATAATAAAACTTTTAATTTTATTACTATTACTTATGTTATATAAAAGTAAATATATACCTTTTCAATGAGAAAATATCTTAATAAATTTAAATTAAAACAAAATAAAATAATAGTATTTATGTTATTTTATTCTCTAAATTTTTAAATTAGATAATTTTTTGATGAAAAACATTGGTATTCTAAAAATTAAAAAAAAAATTTAAACGGATAAACTTGTAAATAAATTAATTAGGTAAAAATATTTTAATAAATATATTTATTTGCTTTTTGAACCTTTAAGATTCATATAAAAAGAAAAAAATATTTGTATTAAGCAAAAAAGTGACTTAGAAAAGTTCATTGAGTTAAAAAAAGATCTTAACTACTTAAAAAATACAATTTCAGACAATTAAATACTAAAATAAAAAATAAAAAAATGTCTTTCAACGTTAAGAATTTAGTTATCTTCCCGTAGATACAACAGTAGATTCTTTCAAATATTTATAACAAATTAATTATCAAATAATTCCTATAAAATACTTAATTCTTTTTACATATATATGAACAAATGGATTTTTCTAAATATTTAAAATTGAAAGCAATTCCAACAAATAACTGACCCAATACAATATAACAAAATAAAAAACATTTACTTATAAATTTTTTATGTTTAATTTGACCAAAACTATTAAGTTTTATTTTTGTTACTGTTTTTATTAATTAAATATTATATAAATAAAAAATACATTTCCACCATTAAGCAATTTTTTTTTTTTTTTTTTTTTTAGTTTTAGATTTTTTTTTAGTTTTTTTCTTTTTCCCAAAACAAGTAATAAAATAAGAAAAAGAAATAAAACCTTTATATTTTTTTTTTCTCTTTTATAATATGTGGAGGGAATATAAGATTTAGGGTATATGTTTAAAATTAATTTTCACCTAGCTTTATATTCGGCATTTTGTGGTTCTATCCTAAAGTCATAACAATTAAATCTCGAAAATACCTAAAACCATTTTAGTATTGCTTGCTTTTAATTAAAATTTCTATTAAATTACTTTAAAAAGCTAATAAATGTCGACGTTAAATATGAAATTCCTTTTGCTTTCCAATGAAGATGCTATATGTCGTACTTTACAATTTTGTCCATATTATGATTAATTATGTTAAATTATTTACTTAAAATTAAAAACTATGAATTTCCTTTTGGCAGATGCCGTGCGTTGGACCCATTCCCACCTTTATTTTTTTTAAATAACGGGTGGGATCTATTCCTCCTCATAGTTTCCACAAATCATTATCGGACTTCGTTGATGTTATCGCCCAAGCTGCCAGTCCATTGCGCACCCAAATAGTTTGCCGTCGGCTGGATATACGTATATAACGTTGCTGTCCGCTGGCCATTATTGACTGCCCATTAATAAATAATTTAAGATTATATGTATTTACATTCATACCCCAATCGATTTCTAAAAAATTTAAACGTGAGTCACTTGACTTACAAAGACTCTGATTTTTATATTTTCGTAATGTGATCTTTTATGTTAAATAAATCGCTAGCCCCTTTTGAAAAGGAAAAATCCTTATTTTTTTTTAATAAATTAAATATAATTCAGTTTTAACTATTCAAACCTTTAAAAGTTATAAGCAAATAAATCATCATATATAAAAATTTAAATACTCAAAATATTATTATCTCATAAAAATTAATGTCTACTAAAATTTTTAATATCACATTAAATTCTATTATAAAGTTTCCATGAACTATGATTTGTAAGAATAATTGATTAGCTAAAAACATTTGTTATATAAAAAATACTTATTAATTACTATATTAAATACCAAAATTAAAATATAAAAATTTTAACAAGTGGTCTAAAGACACTTGTTAGCGACAAAATTCTTTTTTAATAGAATATTAATAAACAAAATTAAACCCATACTTCACAAATTTACAAATTAAATGCACTCTAATTAATACACTTTTTATCCTATTAATGAATGATTGATTACCTGTTTTTCAAATTATTTAGTAGGATACGGAGAATCTTAAGTAATATATTGAGTTGAGATATTTTTAGAAATAAATTTCAAATAGAATAACAAAGATAACTTAAAATATGAAAAATTCAAGATAATAATATCTAAATCCTCAAGTCTTTACATTTTTAAATATGAACATAATTTTTATTTGTATTAAGTAGGTACATCATCTTTATTAAAATGACTAAAATACCTTACAAATTCTAATATTATATCAAAACTGCAATGCTTATTTGGTCAATTCATCTGGGGACTCATTTGTTAAAAATATACAAACTATATTCTAATTTATAAAAACATAAAAATAGGGACCCGGGAGTTTTTACCCCATAAAAATCTATTTTCAGATTTTTTATATATTTACAAATCCTCATGATAATTTACCGGGAATAACAGTAAATAAAGTAAGTACAATGGGACAATATAGTAAATGAACACCCGGCCCCAGACAAGTGCTCGGAAATTTACCTTCCCTTCCCTCCTATATAATTCATTCCCTCGACTTCAGTTTTCAGCATCCTGCTTTTTGCTAGTATATTTGTTCTTCAGCACCTGATTCGAGCACTCTAAAACGCAGGTAAAATTCGTGATCTTTTTGAATATTATTACTTGAAACGAGATTTACTGCCGATCAACAGAGAGAAAGGGGTATTGTTAATGTTAAAATCTTGTTTCTTCAACTTAGATTCAGCAGATTTTTTTTTCTAATTTTTGTTTGGCTGCTGAAAAAGTCGCGGAAAGACAAAAAATAAGAAAAAAAAGAAGGAAGCCGGCTTTAAATCTTATATTTTATTGTTTTTGTATAGGTTTTATTTTTGGTTTTCCTACATTTTCTCGGAAGTCAAAAGGCGGTTTCAATTGTTAGTTATTTAAGCATTTTTTATACCTATTGGATAATAGTATTAATAGATACGGTTGTTTACTTTTACGCAACTGCAAGTGCAAGTGCAACTGCTAATCCAAAATATTATCTGTGAGTTTGTATATCCGATTGAGAAATAACGTAAATATTTTTCATCATTTAGACGTGATTTAATATGATATAGTGATTTGTAGTTTGGTTTCCTAATTAATATTTTTCGTGAAATTATGTAAAAATGTGATTTCACGAAATAAATGATTTGATGGTGAAAACAAGTAAAATGACAACCGTTTTATGTTTATTTAATGTTTCAATTATGTTCATGCATTTACTATGAATTTTATAATAAGCAAGATTTTCCTGTTTTAAAGGGTCATATGTATTGTTCACTGTTATCATGGTTTGCTTACGCTTTCTTGTGCCGACCTTTTTTCTTTTTTCTTTTTTTTTTTTTTTTTAATTTAATTAACCAAAGGTTAATAAATTTGTTATTATCGCAGATTTTGATTTGCTTTAAACGAATGGCTCCAGCAGCAGTAACAGATTTGATCAAGCCAAGAGGTGTCGTATCTAAACTATTTTGACGTTTTTTAGTAGATTGATGCATGATTGGTTAAATACATGCAGTAAATGCAATAATATGTCAAAACTGACGAAATCGCACCATATTTTATTCCCAAAGTAGTACTCATGGAAATTTTATGGTTTATGTTTGTGTTTTATTGAAATGATTCTTTACCTAGGTGGTTTATGTTCTAACTGGGTTTTGCTCTGTTATTCACGCGGATAATAAGGATATATATGGACGCAAAATCTAAACCTTCAAATCTAATAGGTAAAGCGCTTGCTAGTTTTCTGCGTTAGAAAATTCTTTAGACGATGAAATCCTTCATTACAACCGAAAATTAATTATGTTAAATCATTGAGAGAAATTAGAAGCAGAAACAAACCTGAATTCATGCTGTTGAATTTAATTTTTGAATCATAGCGGTTATTAATCTTCTAAGTGTAGAATATAGAGTATCCTAGAGAAAAATTTCTCTGCTTTTCTCTTTGTCTTTTCCAATGGTGGGTTGTCAAGAAAAAAAACCTTATATATATATACACACACACACCCCATAACCTTGTATATATAGGAAAAAACATATATCTAGGATTTTTTTATCCTTTCTTATTTTTTGTTTGCCCCATCATAAAATTAGTAATAAGATTTTAGTCTCTACACATTTAAATGGATTCATATTTTTAAGATACATTAAGTATAAATCTTATTAACCTTATTTGATCACTTTAATTGGACTAATCTTTATGATAGCAAATAATCCACAATTATTTCCATATGTGAACCCTGCATTGAATTTAAAAAATCCAACATTTCAATCTTCTTTGTTTATGCTGTACAGATGTATGCATTATTGGGGTTGCACGTACACCTATGGGTGGATTTCTTGGTTCTCTATCGTCCTTATCTGCTACCAAGCTAGGATCTATAGCCATTGAAGGTTAGAACGCAACCTTTTAATTTTCTCAGTTGAATGACTAAATGAGTATTTCTTTCTCTTTCTTTTTTCTCTTTCTGTCTTTTAATGTAAGATTCTAACTTCTTTGTCCATCTGCAGCTGCTCTTAAGAGAGCAAATGTTGATCCATCACTTGTACAAGAAGTTTTCTTTGGCAATGTTCTCAGTGCAAATCTAGGGCAGGCTCCCGCTAGGCAGGCTGCCCTGGGTGCAGGAATTCCTAATTCAGTGGTTTGTACCACTGTTAACAAAGTTTGTGCATCAGGGATGAAAGGTGCATTCTGTAACATTAAATAGGATGGTTATATTATTTTAAGGAAATATATTAATATGTGTTGGCACTTTTTGTTGGTCATTGCAGCCACAATGCTTGCAGCACAGAGTATTCAGTTGGGGATCAATGATGTTGTTGTGGCTGGAGGCATGGAAAGTATGTCTAATGCACCTAAATATTTGGCAGAAGCAAGGAAGGGGTCTCGACTTGGACATGATTCTTTAGTTGATGGAATGCTTAAAGATGGATTATGGGATGTTTATAATGATTGTGGCATGGGAACTTGTGCCGAACTATGTGCTGATCAACATTCAATAACAAGGGAGGATCAGGTATTGTATTACTACAATTGTTTATCAGCTGGAGCACTGCTTAAAGGGGACCCCAATTGAGTTTCTTGTATATATGCCTGTTTCAATTCCTTTCATTCTGATTTTTGCTGTAGATGAATTCTGTATAGAAGCTACATCATTCTGTTATTTAACCCACATTTTATTCTAATCCCACAACCTGATGTTTGTACACCTTGCTTGCTTGGGTTGTCTAAACTTCATTCAATACACTAAATAGTGCTGAAATTTTGTTCTTGCAATTCATCATTCTTGGATTGAGTGTATAGAAGTCATATTGTGCGGATTCCTTTACTTATCTGGAATGAGTAATTCCTGATTGATATCTCTGTGATGTCTGCAGGATAACTTTGCTGTTCAGAGCTTTGAGCGTGGTATTGCTGCCCAAGATATTGGTGCCTTTGCATGGGAAATAGTTCCGGTTAGAAATCTAGTTATATTTAGTTAAGTGATGCTACATTAGCTTTTTGTTCAACATATTTGTATGATGGATCCAAGACAATGCAGGTTGAAGTGTCTGGGGGAAGGGGAAAACCTTCAACCATTGTTGATAAGGACGAAGGTTTAGGAAAGGTAATTATAACGAGTATTCGTCTTCATAATTGTGCATGTAGTGTTATCTGCAATCTGCTTCTTCCAGTGATACAGATGCCTACTCAACAAATTACACTACGCATTTGGAATCAATGATGTTTCACATGTTGCTTATGTTCTATGCCAGTTTGACCCTGCAAAATTGAGGAAGCTCCGACCAAGTTTCAAGGAGAATGGTGGGACTGTCACTGCTGGCAATGCGTCTAGTATAAGGTTTGATTGATACTTATATTACTACTTTATTTTGCATAAAAGATTTTCTTTTACATATATATGTAACTGTAGATATGTTTAAATCAAGTCAAAATCATATTGAAACCACCTATGGAGTGGCTTACTCCTTTAGGCTGACTCTTATTAGAATCTTACTCCTTTGTAACAACAAGCTGTTGATAATTTGCAATCATTTGTTGCCTAGTAACCAATTATTCATTAAAATTTCTATAATACTGGCACAACTTAAATCCTACAAGGATTTGAAGCCAACCTCCTACTGAAAGTTCAATCACCCTCATTGGCAGTGATGGAGCTGCTGCATTGGTTCTAGTGAGCGGAGAGAAGGCACTTGAGCTTGATCTGCAAGTGATTGCAAAGGTCACAGGATATGCTGATGCTGCTCAGGTAATTTCCATGTTTATGTCAATCTAAAGTAGCTGTTATATTGACTAGTACACTAAAATATTATAAGTGGCAAATGACTGTTTCTCATACCATTCATTTGAGTATTTATTATCTTTTTAAGTTTCAAGTGTCATGCCATTTGATTCTCATATGAGATTGCTGTGCAGGCACCAGAGATCTTTACAACAGCTCCGGCCCTGGCAATACCCAAAGCTATTTCAAAAGCTGGAGTGGATGCTTCTCAAATTGATTATTATGAAATAAATGAAGCCTTTGCTGTGAGATTTTGTCTCTAATTGTTAGTGTGGTTTCCATATAAATCTCCAGGCGTGCTGATCTTGGTTGCTTCGTTTTCATTTTTGCAGGCTGTTGCCCTTGCAAATCAGAAATTGCTTGGACTAAATCCTGTGAGTTCTCTTTTTCTGCATTTGCAAATGGTTTTTTTCTACCCTTTATTTTATATTTTTTTATTTTTTTTATTTTGGGCCTATGCATATGTTATATGCAAGCATGCACTTGTGTTAGATCACGTCTTCAAGTTTTGATGTACGATCTTTTAATAGCCTAAATGCTAAGCATGTAATTTATTGGTTTTGAGAATTGTTTCCATTTCGTTGAACAATATCTTTTCTTATTTTGCCTTGCAGGACAAGGTTAATGTGCATGGTGGAGCTGTATCAATGGGACATCCTCTGGGTTGCAGTGGAGCTCGTATCTTGGTCACACTTCTGGGGGTATGTTCTCTGCATCATTCACAGCATTGTTATGTAAGATTGTTTTCTTTCCATCACCTTAGCAAATGGTACTGCAGGTTCTTAGGCAGAAAAATGGGAAATATGGTGTTGGTGGCGTTTGCAATGGAGGAGGTGGTGCATCGGCACTTGTTCTAGAGCTTTTGTAAGCCTTTTGTGTTGAGCAAGTCTCACACTATTATTGCAAAGGAGATTGATTTTTGATATTTAGAAGAGAATTATATTTAAGATCCCACAAACTTAACAAGTCTTGATAGAGCTTTGAAGTCCGTGCTTTAATCGCAATTCTGGGCACACTATTTTACAGGATATAAACTTGGATGAGCCATTCACGAGGAGGATAAATAGTTGGTCGTCAGGTTTAGATGTCGTGCAATTGTATCTTCGTTTCTTTTTAATATTTGCTTTCATGTCGAACAAAAATGCTTGTGTATTTATCTGGAAGAGAATAATTTTCATCAGTTTCCACTGCATGGTAATCGTTTTTTTCTCTTTCTTTTTCTGTGTGTGAATACCACAAATTCTTAAATGATTAGACTCATGGAACTAAAAATTAACAATCAATGCCATGCCTACCGGGTGGATTCGAACCCAATTTTAAATCCAGACCCCCGTCCATTTATTTATTTATTTGTGCTATCAATAATGATGATGATGATACCAAAAGGCATCGTATGTTTGGGTTTATTATCAGAAGGTCCTTTCAATTTTGGGGATTGCTGTGCTTCGCTACATTAAGTAAACTCAATACCATTTATTTCCCTTTCAGAAAAAACAAACAAACAAACAACTTTTCTTGTTAATATTTGATTTTTAGTTCAGCTCACAAAATAATTTTAATTTTAAAAATTATGACATCACTGAACAAAGTCTTCAAAAATAATTAAAACCGCCTAAAATATTAACAAGGTTCTCAGCAGGATCAAATCAACTTGGTTACAATCTTCTTGCAATGCATTGATGTATTGTTATTCATTTTTATTTTGTAATATAATATTTGAATTATTTTACATCAAAGTTGAAATTTTAAATGTAAATTTGAAACTTTAAAATTCAAAATTTAAAACATCTAATACAAAACTTGAAGACTTAAATATCAGTGTGATCTGCGGTGGACTACAACACATCAATCATGAGGCAGACGTTATTTCACATTGATGCCCCTGATCTGTCTTCATCACATTCAGAGGTCTTATATTACGTTACAAACATCTGGTCCCACCAGATTCAATCTCCTTCCATGTAGTTCCTTTTGTAGAGTTAGCAAAGCAACTCAGCATCTCTAGCTTTGGCTGGAAGATCTAACCAAACGCCGTTTTAAGTCATTCGACTATTGTGGGCCCCCCCATTCTCACAACAATGTGTCTTGTCTTTTGGCCCATCGAGCCCACACTTCTCCCTGCTTCTCTCTATCTTTCCAACAAAATTGTTCTTTCTGCCTTTCTTCTTTCTCCTCCATCCTTCTCTTTCTCACAACTCAAATAGCTTAAACGCAACATACAACAGAGCAAAACGACTTTATTCCACTTCCGCTGGAATCGCTCTCACCAACTCTCCATGGCTGTATGGTCTTAACGCTATACAAAGATATTGGTTGTATACGAGTATAGATATTCTTGGATTTTGTTAACAAAATGTTTTTTTTCAAAATGGTGATTAAATTTGTTATTTTTGAGTTTCTCTTGTTGTTTGTGTTGTTTATATTTATGTATCCTTGTTTCTTCACGCTGATTATTCATTTATTGCTCTCAGATTAATATATTTACTTTCTTTCATAGCTATCCTATCTATAACATGAATGTAATTTTTTTTATGTACTCATTTTATTTCAATACCCATATATATGATCATGTGAAGATTTATGAGCTCAAATATACTTGGTTCTATTGGGTGCCTGTTGGCTGAGTGTCTCAATTCTTACTTATTTATTCTTTTTCCTGTTTGAATTCAAAAATTGGAAGTTCTGCCAGCAGGATGCTTTAAAATGTTCCCTAGGCAATTCTTGAAAGCAAGCTCGGTATATTGTGCTCCTACCATGAAGAGAGGATGATGATAGATGCGTTTGAATAACTTCTATTATGATTCGTGAGAATCCAGCTTTGTTTGTATATACTGAGTTTCTTCTGTGGTTTATCTATTGGTATGCCAGTTTTGATGCATGTTCAACGCACCTTTAGCTAACTTATTCTCATATGTTTATGGTCATTCAGACGAGTAAGCATCTTATTCTCATATGTTTATGTTCATTCAGACCAGTAAGCATCACAAGTCAGGGCTTAAGTGTGTTTGTGGATTGCATAATTCCTATTAATTTTCTATTTAAGAAAGGTTCATTCTGAGATGTGCAAATTCTCTTATGAATTTTGATATCTACAGGAAAAAGGTGTACCATTGCCAAAGTTTGGTGACTGGGATGTCAATGACCCTGCATCAGCTGAGGGATTCACTGTTATTTTCGACAAGGCTAGATATGAGAAAAAGACTGGTGGAATGCTTGACTCACCTGTGAAGGATGATTCTCAATTTAAACACAGGGCTGTACTTGGAAAGCCTCAGTCTGTAAGTTTGCTATTATCTTGTAACTTATCTTAGTTGCTGTTTTGATTAAAATCACCACCTATGTGATGGTCCAGCTGAATTCTTGTGAAGAAAGCCTCTAAAATTACATCCCAAATAGCTATTAAGGCTTCACTGAACTGAATGCTTGAGAAAAAAACACTTGCTTTACCATTTCTTCCCTATATTCTTTTGGTTTCAAACGTTGAAGCAGGGATACCCATGATGTGGTACTTCTTATCAACTTGGCCTTCTTATTCTTAAGCTGCATTGTTCATTACTCACTTCTCATTATTAGTCTTTGTTTACATAGCCTTTACATTAGGGTTCTATGTATGCTAGAGCTAAAAGTTGTTTTTGCTCATTATCTAAAGGGAAATCTCAGTCCGCTGTAATTTGCATTAAAATAATTTTAGATGGCTCTCCTCTGTTTCTCCTCAATCAATATTACCTTCACTTCAAATGACTTCCATTAACATTTAATTTCTTCATATAAGAAAATGCTACACATTCAATTTTTATTGACAAAACATTATGACTGATGTCAATTGTATTCTGTGCTGACATGGCAGAGTTTAAATAATCGTCACCCCTTTGTACAGATACTTGTCTTCACATTGTCTTGTGAGTTAAGAGCTGTTAGTGACATAATGGATAATATCCAATTAGCTGATTTTGACTTCCACTAATAGAAGTCAGTTATGGAAGACAAACGCATAATGTAATAATACCGTCCACACACATGTGGGCAAAGGAAAACATTGCGGAAATTAGTAATAATGTAAAACAAATGTGAATATTTTGTTTTTCCACATTCACAGGGAATAAGTTTGCTTATTTTGATGTTTTTCAATGCATTGATGCGCAGAAAAAATGGTTTTGCTGCATGCAAGCTGCCCATGCAGAATCATAGGAAGCTCTTACCTTTTAAGAGCTTTATAAAAAAGTGTCACATATCTACGCCCAGCTGGGAAATATAATCCAGAAGACTGGAGCTTATCAGAAGCTATGATGGGTCCTGCTGGAATCTGTTTGTTGTGAATTTAAGCTTTGGTGATGATGAGGTCTTAGGGAAGAATATATTGATGAAAGAACAATATCTTTTGAGTATACTGGTCAAGTCCTTGTTCTGATTTTACCGCTCTCCACTAAATATTTTCACCAATCGACTCTTCTTATTCGTGACACAAATTGTTCTCTCTGTTGTTTCAAGTGAATGTGATATTCTTGTGTGAAATTGTTCTCTCTATTTCTCAATCGTTTGCGGAGCGAACTGGTTCTAATCTGTTGCCAGCAACCAGTTAATTCCCTTCCATTGATAAAACCACTTGATTCCATAAAAGAAGGATAAAAAACTGAAAATTACTCTCTGAAAACAGTTGCCCTCTTGTATCGTGGATTTAGCTACCAAAATAGAAATGAAAGTTCGAAAAGTTAATACTTCCAAGCTTGTAGAATGACAATAAATGAATAAGCATATAGCTCTCTAAACTCAAGTTAATCCTCTTTTCCGATCAAGAAATCGTTTCAGAAGATAGAGCTGGAGAAAACTAGCGGCAACGAGAAATGCAGATTCAAATATTGCTTTGTGAACTGCTCGCCGGCTCATCTCCTCGTTCACTGCAGAAATCAAAGTCAAATCAAATCCGAGTATGCATGTCCAGATTATATCAAGAACGTGTAATATGTTTACTTACCTAGCGCCTGGCGATTGGTCTGAGCATCTAACCAATGCTGTTCAAACAGAATGTTTGTTATATAGTGCATCTTCCTGCTTTGCTATCTGATCCAGCAATGGAGCAATATGCTCTGTGGACATTTGGAAAGAAAAAAAAAAAAGGTCATTTGTGACATGAAAAATGAGAGTGTTTAAAACGAAAAATCGAATGGAGTTGGGTCTGATTACCATCTTTGCCATGTTGTTCATAGAATGCTAAGTGACCGACATCATGTACGTCAAAATCAGTAGTTTCATGATAAGGAGAATTGTTGGTGAAACAGAAGTTGTAAACTCCTTTCTTGTGTACCACCAAATCATACTTCGCACCGATCTTGTCAGCAAAATCATGAATTTTTTCACCAGTTGGCCGCTTTATACGATAAGATCCGGGCAACAGTGAAAACCCAAAAAACCAAAAATTAAAAAGAATAAAAAGAAAAATAGAAAAGCTAAATGCCATGGAGAATCAGCCTTAACCACAACAAAAGATACATGAAGCTTATCTCCATATTTAACGTTATATGCTAAACACTCTTTTCTCTCTATTTCAAATCTTATTCCTTCTGTACTTCTCAATAAAGTCAAAATATACACCACCATTACCATTGCCATTGCTGCTACATGATTCAAACACCAAGATCTCTCCATATCATTAATCTGTGATTAGCTCTAGATTAACGGGTTTAATGATTCAGACATGAAGATGTAGCAGAACATGAGAGAATAGAAAACTCGTAAGGAACGATAGTTTATAACTAACGCCGGTGTTTTAGCAGTTATACTAAGTTTCTGTATTGTTCTAGGATTCAGTTTCAATTATACGAGTTTTCACTAGGTAAACTTCTCTTAGAAACTTTAAAGGATGTATGTTGTGCATTTACCACATAATTGATGTACTTATTTAATAAATTGTTTTCTCGTTTATATTAACTTTAAAATCAATCATTCAGACTAACATTTATAAATTATAATAAACTATTAAAATTGAATCATCTAAATGTAATATTTAAAAAATAAGTAAATCCCACACAAAATTGGAATTATCGGGCATTATTTTATCTTAATTTTCAGAGCATAACACAACAAAGCTTCACTCTCTTAAAGAGTATCACAAGAACTGCCAACAAAATCAAAAGAGCGACTTAGATATGGTAAATTCAGTTACATTAGCCACTTTTCAAAATCCAAAAAAGTTTCTTTTTCTGGACCCAACAAAAAGTGGTATAGCATTTTTGTTTCTTTTCAACGGTTTCAAGGGAGCAGAAGTGTGTCAGTCAAGAATTGCTTCCTCCTCTACAGCAGTTTTGATTCATCCGTACAAAAATCAGCCACTGTATTTAGAATTCCATTGACAATAACTACAAAGCAGAGGATTGATCATTTTCTCCCTCATAGCCAGCCTCTTGTGCAGTTGCTTCTGATGAGAGCTAAACTCCAAGAAAAAATTCCTCGACTCCTTGGCTTTCCTGTATTCCTCGGTTCCAGAAAGAACAAGCTTCAATTCATGGGCCATCCCGGTATTGTTCTCAAATTTCTATCACAAAATGTAACAGAAATCAATATTAGTAAAGGTGAAAAAATAACATTCAAAGTGTCATATTTGATGTTGGGAACAAGCAGCCAAAGTTTACACACTATTTGGAAACAAAGGAAAGTAGTGACTTACCTGATATTTAAGCATGGAAGTCCTATTTCTAGATATGTACTGCCCAGAGATGTATTCAGTTATGACCCATGGCCTGCAGGTAATGCATGCAGTGATGAGAATCTTCAATATGAGAATCCAATAATTCAAGTGCTGGATGCTGTTCTAGTTATCGTAAATAACAAAGTCCAGGTTCTTAAACTGAGTAATTCAAGTCAAATGGAAGCTACTATACAAGTGGAAGTTAGGATTATATTTCTAAGAGACCGTGTACAGGATACGATGATGTGACCAGGGTTATTCAGAAAGTCATGTAAATTTGCAAGATCCTTTTCAGTAGTCAACACAATAGCACCTCAGACATACAACTCCGATGACAAACTTGGAAAAACATACGCTTGGGATGTTATTGAAGTCCGTCGAAGAATGAACTCATTGATTGTTGAAGGAGACAATTCTTTCTCCAGGTTCTCAAGTAATATAATAGACTCCCCTCCAAAATCTGTATCTTGGTTATTGCTTTCGCACAAATAGCCAATCCACCCTATCTTTTAGAAATATGGAAAATCCAAAATGAGCATAAGGAAAATGGTTAATTAGATGATGTAACGTAAGCATGTTTAATTGAAAGTTGCTACTTAGAAACAAAAGATTCTGATAACAGAGCCGTCAAGTTAAGTCTTCAAAGAACAGAGACAAACCTTCAGATTGCTGAGTTCGACTCACAGATAAATGGACACACTTTTCACCCTGCACATGAGCAGAGACGTTATCAATTATCACTCCAAAAGATTGCCGGCTTGCTAGAGCAGATTGTACTTTGGACAACTCTAAACCACCAAACAGAAAATAACTTGCCTCAGTAGCCCACATTTAGCATTAAGCAAAAGTTGACTACTTCTGGACAATGAGGTTACTGTTTTCTCTATGGCAAGCATTATTAAACAAACGTGGAAACATGGCTACTAGAAACCAAAAATATCTTGAATTTGCACTTACAATTTTCTACGTTGCTATTTCCAGAAAAGAAGAAATATTTGGATCAAGTTTTGTATTAGACTGGACAAGGCATATGTTTTCGACCTTCTCAGCCAATCTCATGGCATGAGCACCATGCTGCCAAAGGATTACCAAGGAGCACGTACACAGTTCTTCCCCACTCACAAAAAAACGCTTCTTATAAAGCACCTGCAAGAATTTAAAAATGGGAGAAAAACGAAATGCACCAATTCATACTCCAACGAAAAAGAAACATCTGAACATAAATGTATCGAAAATGCAGATAGTATTCGTTACTTGCAACACCATCCCGTCAGCATGTTTACATGTAATAATCACTTAAGAATACAATTAATCTAAGTGTAGGTTTCATTCCCAGAAAAATCCAAGAAAACAAGATCGAAAATCACCATTTCCAGAAACCATTCTACGTCCTTTTACAATTTAATCCAAAATAAACTAAATATAAAACCTACGCACATTTTCAACAAGGGTGTCGTAGTAGCGGATGTCAGAGCCATCAAAGGTGTTGGAAGCACAGTGTAAGCCCTCGACAACCTTGGAACACTCCCCGACCTGTAACTGTAAGGACACTGGAGAGAACCTGCACCGAAACTCCGAAACTCCTCCAACTTCTCCAAGCTATCAAACTTACACGCCTCAAAAACGTCATCGTGGTCTTCCAGAAAGTTACAGCACTTGACTCGCAACTTCCCCCCCCACCCCCCGGACCATCCACACGCTGTACCACGCGTAGTCCAGGTATGACCAGAAATCCATATCCCCGTCCGACGCCGTCATCATCCCAATCGGAGATATTCTGTTTCTCTGATATTAGATACCGTCGATGTTAACGCAGAAATTAGTCGAGCTTGTTGTATGTTACTTCTTTTTTTTTTTTTTTTATGTACGTTGTATGTTGCTTTATTTCAGCACAAAGTTGATATTCAAAAAATGTTCCTTCTCCATTTCCATTAACTTCAATAATAAAACCGCTGTTTTTATTTTCTTTTGTTCTTCGATTTGTTTCTTCCTTCTCCGCAGCAGGCTTCACAGAGGGCTAGAGGGAATGCCGACGTCTGCGTTTCCAGCGTCTCTGTGAGAGAATTCGAAATCACAAGGACTACCGACAAGGGAGTGTGATTATGACACGTGGCTAACATTAAAGACATTGTTGGAAAGTGATTTCTCGACTTAAATTATAAAAAAAAATAAAAAAAAGATAATTAAAATTTAATTTTAATGTATTACAATTTTCGTATTATGCTTAAAAAAATTTAAAAATTAAAAATAAAATGTACACATGATCGCCAACTGGATGTTTTAATTAAGATCATCCCTTTCCCACCTAAACTCATCTAATTTTTAAAATATTATTTGACAATATAAATTACTTTATAATATTTTTTATATTTTAACTACTAATCATACAATTCGTACATCCCTTTCTCGCACAAACTCATCTAAATTTTAAAAAATTATTTGACAATATAGATTACTTTATAATATTTTTTATATTTCAACTGCTAATCATACAATTTGTACTGGGTGTAGTCAAGCACGCGCGCGACACACGCACACCCACGCACGACCCACCCACCCGCACACGCACATCACGCATGACACACCAAAACGCAGGCGCACCCACAACACACCCAACACGCGCGCGTGCGCGTGCATGCACGCACACGCACACGCAAACGCACGACACGCGCATGCGCATGCATGACGCACACACGCACACGCACAATTGGCATGTTTCTTTCATTTATATTTTCACCATATGTAAGTGGTTAGTTAAGACAAGTTTAAAATTTTGTACCCACGTTACTACGGCAATATTAAACCATCACAATATTATTAGCAACTCTTCCATTGCAATTCTGAAAATAGCAAAATTCAAAGAACACAAAAAGGTGAGGATCGCTGCTGTAAAAAATACCATAGCGGAACGGTAAATGTTGAGGGATCAAACTGCTACATCAGAGTTATCTTCAATCAGAATAACTTACAAGAATGCAGCTGCAGCATAAACTGATAAACATTCAACTGTAAATTCATACAGATACGTCTTTACCAAAAAGCCCCGTTATCCCCTTTCGAGGGTCATTCTGTTGCAAAATTGATTCCCCAACCAAAACCTGCACAAGGACAACAAAATTTAATTTTCAAAACATACGCATCCCACAGATTTTAAATTGTATCCCCGTTTAGCTTTGTTCACTTTGTTCATGTAATTATATTCATGTTATAAATTTGGCAAGGGCGGAACTTGGGATTTTGAATTTAGGAATGTACAAGGTAAAACTTACAGCCTTAACACCAGCTTCTTGTACATATGCAATATCATCAGCAGTAAATAGCCTAG
This sequence comes from Trichilia hirta, assembly GCA_035221805.1. Taxonomy (NCBI): domain Eukaryota; kingdom Viridiplantae; phylum Streptophyta; class Magnoliopsida; order Sapindales; family Meliaceae; genus Trichilia; species Trichilia hirta. Next base: position 774,863 of record JAWDEX010000001.1, on the reverse strand, counting down.
ATTCACCGAACACCTGAAAATCTCAAAAGTAGGTACCCCGAAAAATAGTAATAACAATATGTAACACACCTGTTCAGCAAAATAGTTATGTAACTGGTAAAAGGAACACTTACAATTATGTCTTTCTGACGGATTAATTCACCACGCTCTCCTTCAAGAAGTTTCTTTGTGTTACAACTATCAGCCACAAATGATTTTGTGGGATAAGTAAAAATAGACATTGCTAGTAAGCGAACATGGTTAAATGTATCCTAAGTGAATTTCTAAAGTTACTTGAGAGCTACAAGGATCATAAGTTCCATGAGATAAACCAATTTACATACGTTAAAGAACATACCCAGGTTACGATTGTTGATACCAATAAGCTCAATTCCCTCTATTCCAAGTACACGATCCATTTCCCTCTCATCATGAACCTAGGATAGAACAATGGTAGATTAAAGTATTTAGCTTCCAATTTATGAGCCACTTATTACAAGCAACTGACTTGAAAAATAAATATTTTTCATCAGTTAGTGTAAAATGTCCATCTCAAACAATATCAGTTGTAGGAATAGTTATGGAAATCCAACAAATGACAAAAGAAGCACCATTAAGCCTCCACAAGTGCAGCCAAACCAAGCATCTTGCAAATCTTAGTCATGTATTTGATGTCAAGATCAGGCAAAACAGCAGCAATCAAAAGAACTATATCTGCACCTTTAGTTCGAGCATAGTAGATCTGCCACACTTCTACAATGAATTCTTTGCACAATAGAGGGCACTGCAAACTTGACTGGCATTAGAACCATAACTTAAACTAGTAATTATCTAGTAAAAGGAATAAGCTAAGACTACAGACACGGCGACAAAAGATACTACATACATTTACTCCTGCACTCCTTATTGCCTCCAAGTATTCAAAGCTACCCTTAACTGATAAGAATATAAGCAAGTTAGACGAAGCAAACAATCATTTTATCTTCAATACTGGTATTTAAGCAAAGGACATATCAGAAGTTTACCTTAAAATACTTTTCATCTGTCAAAATGCTAAGGCATGCTGCTCCACCCTTCTCATAAGCTTGGGCAATTTCAACCTTTCACAAGAAAGTTTCAGACAAATTACAGATAATAAAGTCGACAATTAAAGGAAGCCAAGATGCTTCCACAAGGTCAAAATTCATTGGACATATGGACAGCAGGAATTTATCGTGCATTCAGCTACATCAAATAGCCCGAGAAATTGGATGGGATTGCAAAACAGTCATACTTACGGGATCAAAATCGTCTCTTAGGATTCCTCTGCTGGGAGAAGCCTTCTTTACCTCAGCATTCAAACCAGGCAGTCCAGTCCGTTGATGGGCAGCCCTAACAGCTCCAACAAAATCTCTGTTGGAGCATTTTCGAGGACTTTTTTCAACATAAATAGCGGCCTTCTCTGTTTCAACTAAAAGAGATCATCATTTCCATTATCATCTACCCCCATCAAAACTAGCAGAAGAAAAAACACATTTAGAACTAAAGTCAAAACATTTACTTTGAGAAATTTCCACATCCCTGTGCCATATGATCTCCTCTAAAATGTTGCGAGGGTTGTTGCCCTCATTCTGTATGTGGAATTCAACGGGTCCCACATAGTGCGAAGGAGGCCCTGTCGGCGGCCTTCTCCTTATTCTTATACCCTGGCTAGCAGCAACATCATCTTGGAACATCCCCACCTCCCACTCCTTGACTTTGAGAGCAGTTTCGGCATCTTCCTTCACCGGACAAATTGTAGCTGACCCGTTCTTGGTCTCAGACTACAAAAACAATTATAACGTTCTTTAGTTCCAAAATAATTGGTCAAATTGACCCATTACTCATTTTCTTCCGCAGTTGCACAATCATAACGAATTGAAAAGTCCCACATGCAGAAATCAACTTTCAACGATCTGAACAGTATCATTTTTGCGCTTATTCATATATTCTGAGATGAAGTAACATATCTCAAACGTTAAGTTTCTTATTGTTCATTAAAAAAAAAAGTTTTTTCTATCCTATATTCCCTTTCCCCTCCCAGACAAACAAACGTAATAGACAATGAGGGAAATTAGATTACAACTTACCTGTTGGGACCGAATGGGAGCGAAAACGACACCGGTCCCCTATGCTCGTCCATTACGGTTGTTGGAACCAACCGTACGATTGAAAACTTATTCGGTCTGTCATTCAACACGGAAAACACAATCCGTTGTGTCGTTTTAAGAGAAACCAAGCCCTCCATTAGCTGGTTCAGTGATGGAAGAATCCCTAGCCGTGGCGTTCTTCTAGGTGGACATTTTTGGAGTTTGGCTGCGGAGATAATGTGCTGACGGGTATAGAATAAGAAATTGAGAACCCCGATTTTGGTCCACGTAATGAGAGGATTTGGTTGGCTCGTTTGGTTTAAAAAATATACACGAATGTGTACGCTTTATAACAAGAAAATAGAAGTTTAATTAAGTAGGATTTATTTTCTAATTAGTGACAGAAAGCATCACTTTTATGAAATCTTGTTCGTTGCATTTTCCCCTTTTGGAAGAAATTAAAATAAAAAATATAATATATATTCACTAATAAATAATATCATTTGCTCGAGAAATTAGAACAACAATTCTTGATATTTCAAAAACTAATATTTGATTTTCAGTTATTTTCCATGAAAACAAAACTAAATCAGTGATAATATTTTTTTTTTTCAATTTTTATTTGTACTTACAAATACATAATATTAGAACATCATAAAAGAACTTAGAAAAGCGTTATGATCTCAAAAATGAAAATACAAGATTGGAATACGAGTGACAATCACATGGGGCATGGGCCCCTGGTGGTCCAAAAAATTGTTGCCGGAATACAGCCCACCAAATATGAAACACAACTCATCCATGTTGCTTGATTGGAATTTCAATCGCAAAGGATTCATTTGAAAAGATTTCTGAAATTGTCAAAAAGTCTTAGAGCTTTCAGTTCACCACTCCTTATATCCCTCAATCTTCTTCTCAGTATCTGCAACGAGTCGCATAAAGCCCAATTAATGAGGCATTTCAATACGTATATGAAGATTAACAACGGATAACGTTTACATTCGGTAACATTGTTAACATACCAAATTTGCTCCTTGATACGATAGACTGAACTATACAACCTGTATCAGGTAATAAAATGAAAAGAGATGCATCCTTACATATTGTGCACGAAATAGTATTCTCTGCTCGCTATTACACAAGTCCACTGCTAGCTGTTTCAGAAAGACTCTTCGGTTGAGTTGCCTTGGAGATGTTACATCCAAATCCATTGATCCACTTCCCTAGAAGTTCACAAATCCAACATGATACAGCATATTAAAGAAGTTTTCTAAAACTAAGTATGGACTTGTCATGTCTATTAATATTCTTTCACCTGCAAGAATTTAGAGTACTTGGATATGCTTGATTCGCAACTGTCTAATATGAATTGTAGTGCTCGCTCCTCAAGTACAGGGTATTTGGTATCCTTCTTGGAGGTTGTTTTATTTGATGCAGCGGCAGCCATCTGGTGAAAAGATTGTTTAGATGTCTTACAAGACGATAGCAAAAAAAAATTGAGATTTTAACAACTGAAGCTAAAATTTGTCGAACCTCTTCAAACCTCCCACTCATACTTGGAGGGCTGACTACTAAATAAGCATATGCCATCAACTCTAATGGCCAACCAGTGATTTGTATTGGAAAACACTGTGATCTGCAGCAAGAAATTATATGCTTGGAATCATCAGTTCAAAATTTGACAACAGTCAATCAATTGTTCGTGATATGATGAGAAATGAGAAAAGTTCAGGAAGAACTGAGTAATGGAATAAACTAAACAGAAATCTATGAGTTAAAGGAACTCACGCAGACAATCCGTGCTTTTTCAGAGCTTCTAACTTCTCCAAGTAAAATTTGTCTGATTTCTTAAGTGACAAAGGCAACTCCACTGAATCACTAGGATTGGTGCCCTCTCTTGGAACGAATCCATATGACAGCAAAAGCTCTCCATTAGATTTCTTACCATAAGATATGAAAACCTGCAATAAAGTGGCCAAGTTATAATTAAAATTACTGAATTACAAATGAAGATAGATCTGTTAATAGAGATTTATTGAATCTTGTTTACCTGCTCACCTGGCTGATATGGCCGATCAGTTGTAAACACAACTCCTTGGGATGATTTATCATAATCCAAAAATGTCTCTACCTATACCAGCAAAATACATGCTTCTAACTTACTTTAGAAATCATACATATTTTCTACCAGCAGAGATTTCAAATGACAAGATGTCATACAAAGAGACTAATCTGCATACCTCACAGCTGTGATTTAGCATATCGGCCCAGGGAACCAAAGCAACCCGTCCATTCATTGAGGGTAACCGAACCTGTGTCATATGGATTTTTGGTTATCATATTTAACTAAATTCTTTGGAAGCATCATTTTGGTGATGACTTACTGTTGAATAATAATTTTTTTGTATTCATTTGTGACCATTCTGGTCTCTAAAGAGCATGTTGTAGTTCAACTTTATCAATAGGAACCAGGCAACAACAAAGTAGCCATATCTTAAATAAGTTTGCTTACCAAGCGCGAGAACAGAATGCCAAATGACCACTTGAAGGTTTCCATATTGAACACCTGTAGTTCATAGAGGGAGCAAAATCAAACTAGAGCTGTTATGAATAACGTACAAGTATTTTTGAAATCCCAGATAGAGCTTGCAGTACAGAATATTCCTGTCATCAATCAGCAACTTGAACTAAGGGTTATAGTGAAGATAATAATAGGAAAATATCTAAAATCAATAGCAGATACAGCAAGAGTACCTCTTCAGGAAACAGATCAGGATACTTGGAAAATATCCTGAGCCTCAAATCATTGTATCTGTGCAGAAGATGAAATACACATTCAGTAGTAATTACAAGAATTGCAATAAGATAAGAGTATAAACAAATGCAGAAGCACTAAACAAAAACCAATCTTTGAAATAGTTCAAAAACAGAGTCATACGTTCCAATAACGTTGGTAATCCTTTCAATTGCCCGTTCTCTGATCTGAGAGGCTTCCAAATACCTATCTAGTTCCGCACGCGTCCTGAAATGACATAGAGAGGCTGTAGGGAGAAACACTGAGAGTAGACCCTTTCTGAGGTCAATAATTAACCTTCTTAGAACACCCCAGAAACAAGTGAAAAAACAAAACAAAACAAAAAAAACACATACCAATATAGAAGTGAATACGGTTGCTGTGGTAAGGCTGATATGTAATTACTCCATCTTGAAGATTTCTGTTGACTTGCTTCACTAATCAAATAGGTTGCAAGCAATGGCCAATCTGGTACAGAATACTGTTTCAACACTTCCCCGGTCTCCGGACAGCTCCATTCCTATCATCCAAAATTTCATCAACATCCACACAACGCAGATATCAATTAATCGAGTCATAAGCTGCATTGCTATGCTTGTCATGAAAAAATAATTTCAATCTTCAATAAGTTATCCTATATCCCTAAACCTTAGGCAAGAAAAAGTTTTGCTCAAATTGGCTGAAGCAAAATAGACCGAGTTATTGCAAAGTGTTTTTCTTTGCCTTTTTTGCATTGGCTAATGTCACAAATTATGACATTTCCACAGCAGCACCCACTAATATACATGATCATGGAAAGAATAACATCATTTCTGTTAACAAATTACGCCTTCTCTATACAAATATATACACCAAAGTCAGCTAGTCAAGGTTAGTCACTGCATAATCTTGAAGAAAGAAGAACAGTAAGGAGGAGGAGGACGAGGACAAATTATTATACCGAGTCTGCGGTGATAACAAGAGAGGGAGGAACGAAGAGCAATTTTTCACCCTTCCTGATATTCTTGAAAGCAACTAAACCTCTCTCTCCGACATCGACCTTTTGTATGTTCATTTTCTGCGGTGGGAGGCCTGAATCAGACAGCCACTTCTGAAGAGCAGAAGCGTTTTCCAGTGAATCTGTGTCGCATCCCCAAGGAATCTTGCTCTGGGACGCTGTCGATTTGGTGTCATGTGTTGTCGAAACTGAGCAGTGAATTACCTGATGCACATCTCTTCTGCGTGGGAAAGTAGTAAAGAACGTGTGAGATTGCGGTTTGTGGAGATGAGGGAATGTCTGGAGGAGTGTCGTGTGGAAGCTTCTAGAGGCTTCCGCCATGGCTGTGGGAGCGAGATAAAGAAAGAGAAACCTTATCTGCTCGAATATGAAAAGAGAATCAGCCAGAGGGCATGGAATAGACGATGGTAGTCGCTTTTGACAGTTAACAGGAGAAAACGATGTCGTATTTGTTGGGACTGATATTCATTTCTGTAAGAACCCGTCACACGCAGAAAAAGTAGTATTTTTGCAGCAAAGTATCCTGTTCCATTGACAACACAAAACTCAAACACAGGCCCAAAACCTTAAAATCGTCAACTTTTCACTTTCCAACTGGATAACCACCACCTCAAAGTTCTCAGCTTTACTTAAACCCTCCCTTTTCCCACTTCACAAAAATGGTTTTCTCCAAAAATGTCGCAGCATCTTAGACTCTCAAAACTCAAAAAACTCAGTTTTAGATGACAAAGGGCCTTCAGATTTGCAAAGTAAACAAAATGTTCGGAGGGAAGGACGATCTCAATTTTGCTCTTTGTGTTGTGGGGTGGACTCAGGTGCAATGTTTTCGAAATCGCTCCTAGCCAGACACCGGTATTTCAATTGACCCATGTTTAATTTTCTTGATTTTTTCTTTTTCTGGAAATTTTGTAGCTTTATATTTAGTTCATTTGTATGTAAATTTCGTTGACTTTAGCCTTTTATATTTTTTCGGTATTAATTTCTTTTTCGTTGATCTATAAATGCTTTATTTCCCTGAATTCGAACGCTTAATAATTCCTTGAGTCATTGCACTTCAGTTACAAAAATCTACACTTTTCGAACCGACTTTTGAATTCTTTGATCTGTTGATTTAACTGTATTGTGTGGTTGTCATGGTTGTCATATTTAAATTTACTCGTTCTAAGATCTACATAGACAAGTCAAAACATTGTAAACTGGGGTTAATTTTTGTATGATATGTTTGAAGTAGTTGAGTCAAAATATGGATTGGGGACTCTTTGAATTGACTTAATAGACCATTGAAAATAATTTGCGGCGGTCAAGGGACATGTATTTTCTGCAAAAGCTTCTGAACTTGAGAGGAGATGACGGCTTTAGGATGAATGAAGTGCTTGTATCACCCTTTTACATAATGGGTCTTTGGCCGTTAGTGTATCGCATGTTACTGCTTCGGACATGTAGAAGGCACCTTTCAGTTCTTCGTAGTACTTCAATTATAATGTAAAATCCTCTGTTCAGTTTAGATTTCTTAGAATAAGCTCAATTCAGCTCTTTTACTTGTTTGTTATGCTTTTATTTTCTTGTGAATGAAATGGATTGGGAATGGTAGAAAAATCAGCACTTATAATGTTACAGATGGGGAAGATTCACTGTGGTGAGAACTTAGAAGTAAATATACCGATTGTTGTCCACTTCCCTTAATAGCTCCCTTAATAGCTTGGGCTAATTAAGCCTTCATACCATGCATGCTGCAGTAGTTCGAATGTAGGAGGAAAATGACAGGCTGATTTATGAACGTTTTAAAAATTAGCACCGAATTCTGTCATCTAGCTTGTTACTTCTTGTGTATTACAGATCAAAAACCAATATTCCTGTCTGGCCATTCCTTACACTCTCATTCTTTGGTGGTGTATATGCTCTTATTCCCTATTTTGTTCTTTGGAAGCCGCCCGTTGACAAAACTGAGCTCAGTGCATGGCCCCTCAATATTCTGGAATCAAAATTAACTGCTTCCGTAAGCCACTTTCCTTTATCATTGACTTAAGGATCTATAAACTATTAAAAAGTTCAATTACCTCTTAATATTGACATAACCATTTACTTGCTATGAGGACTCTAGTCCTATAGCGAAAAAGGACTTGTATGCTTGTCATTTAGTTACAACATCCTGATAAAATTTGATTGGCAAAATTGGAAATATGATAGTTTGAGGTTAATCTTTCTTGAAGAGGCAATATATATTAAAAATTGAATTGAGATTTTCCATTAGATGCTGTTTTCACAAATAAACTTAAAAGAGACAGTGCCATGATTATGCAATGAAAAAGCGAGTAATTATTAGAAGCTTCAGTGATATAACTTTTCGAGATCATCTTTATACTTAGCCTTGAGTTGTTCCCTCTTTATCTTGAGAGCAGCAGTAACCAATCCAGACTCGGGTGTCCAAGGTTCTGACAGCAGTTTAATTTTTGCAGGAATCTCAAACTTGTCCAGTTTTGAAGCTTTTGCAACCTGCAGATGGAAAATACACTCGTATGCATAAAAACCTACTAGCTTTTTAGAGACATGAAAATTATCAAATATGTTTCCATGTAGATTATGCAAGCAAGAAACAGCAGACCTTTGAAAGAGATCGCTGAACCTCATTGACTGATTCTGTTTTGTTACACAGCTCTGAAAGATCTTGGTAATTGATACCAGATTCTTGGGCCCACTTCTCGAGATTCTTGTTGGCTGGAACGACAAGAGCAACACAATAGTTGTGGAAGGGATCTGCGTATACCATGATACTATCCACATATTCGCTCGTCTGCAGTGCTGCCTCAACCTGAGATCATGCCATTACACAAGATAATCAACATTGTAGCAAAATTTAGAAAAACAGTGTTACGGAGGAATTCCAAATGGAGAAATTCTATATAGAGTTACGATGACACCTTTCCAAGGGAGATATATTCTCCATGTTGAAGTTTGACAATATCCTTCTTCCTATCAATAATTTTGAGGCATCCATCGGGGTGAAATCGTCCAATGTCACCAATGTAAAACCAGTGCATGTCCCTTTCATCAACCTGCAGCAGGCAACAGATCATGACAGTATGTATTTACACCTGATGGTCTTAAATGGCAAGTTGCAAAACATTTTTCAAATACTTGCACAGAGGCACATGCAAAGTACGCTTACACAATGAAAATTCACCTTGTAGACCTCGTTCGTTTTTTCTGGATTGTTAAAATAACCAGCAGTTGCACTGAATCCCCCAACGACAACCTCTCCCCAAGGCATTGGTTTGTCCGAAGTCATATACCCACCATCTTCCCAGGAAACAAGCTGCAATTCCATAAGCGGATTCTTTGTAAACCAAATTCTTTAAATCTTTCTACAAATTTTATTTATAACCACTAATTCCAATTAACATGTAAAAATAACACATCTTATCAAGTAAAATTGAAAGAATGGATGGGCAATGCCAATTAATTTTCCAAGAGAGACATAAATGTGACGCACCTTAATGTAGCAACAAGGAAGAGGGGGACCCACGCAACCCACAGACTGGTCATCCCACTCAGTAAATGTGGCTCCTGCACAGGTTTCTGTCAAGCCATATCCTTGACCAATAGGAGCCCTGATGAAGAACATCGTATGGGAAATACCAACATGAATCCTGAATACTGGGTTGGAGAAAATAAGGTAAGAATGCCAAGCATGCAGATCTATATTCAGCCTTAATGAATTATTATCATGTCTTCCCCTAAATAAATAAAATAACAGCATTTGTCTGACTATTTTGAATACTACCCCTAGTACTTACAAAAAGGAAATTTGAACATAAGTCTTGTAGTTTACTTTTCTTGTAAGTCATTAATGTACAACTACCTCAAGAAAGAAACTTTACCAGTTTCCCAATGTTTTGTATTATTTTTTTTTTTATCATATTCTTTCTCCCACTTAGGATTGGTGACAGTTTCCTGTTTCCTGATACTTATAGCTGTTTCTTCTCGGGGATTAAAGTCAGATCTTTATGATTTTCGTACAAAGCTATTTATGATTTTCAATCAAAGACGATGAACAACTTTTCCTTCAATAATTTTGACATCTCAAGGTAATAATTCTTACCCCATTCAAATGTTGAGAAAACTCTGGGAATCCCCAGATAAAGGAGCCCCACCACAAAGCATAAAATGAATGTGACCTCCAAGTACAGCACGCACTCTTTTGAAAACAATCGCATCCCACAAAGTTCTCTCCAGTCACCAAGCACCAAACCAGCTTCCTTCCACGGCAGCTAGTTGGCGCTTAAATGCAAAGTCAAAAAGATTCTTGGCAAACACCCCCTTCTCCTCAACCTGGAGAAGGTCATGATAATTAGTGGAGAAAACAGTTTATTTATCTGATGCGTCAATCCTTACATGTTCACCAATAACAAATTCCATAATTTTGTACTGGGTTCATACCTTTTTCACAACTACATCTCGAACACAATCTAAAATAGCTGGAACGGCTGTCATTAGAGTTGGTTTCAACTCAGAAGCATCTCCCATGGTTCCTTTCATTATTTTATTAGAATTATCTGTTATAGTCAACGTTGAACCATAGCCAATTGCAACACCTGCAGTCAACATCACAGACTGGACAACCAAAAAAAAATTTCAAAACCATCTCACACCCAGTGTAACCAAGAAATCTGCAGATATAAATGCACCTCAGCTGCCAGCTCAAAAACATGAGCAAGGGGCAAGTATGCCAAGTATTTGTCACTCCGTCCCAAATTTGGAATCACTGTCTTAACTGCTGCAGAAGTGGCTACAATGTTGTTGTGAGTAATCATGACACCCTAAGTTGTTGAACATTGCACCATGTTAGAATAAGTGATAAATGATTCTTACAGAATGAAGAAGTGCCAACACATTTTAAAGTAGTCACCCAAAAAGCATAAAAACAAGATAAATAATACTAATCTACAATTTAGTTTATATTTGTTCAAATCTAAGGAATTTGGCGTGAAAAATACAAAAACCAAATACTCAACTTATGACAAAGAATATATATATATATCATAGTTTCACTAGTATATTTATATCAAGATACAGCAAAAATCCAGACATCTGCAACTGGAAAAATAATAAGAAAAGAAAGATTTCTAGTTAATTGCCACGTCAGGGTTCACTGGTTGTTGGTTTGTCCTGTTGCTACCAAATACATTAAACAATGGAATATTAAGAAAAAGGTTACAAACCTTAGGTAGGCCAGTGCTGCCACTTGTATACATGATAACTGCAACGCCGTTCTTGGAAGGTAGCCTTGGAAGAACAGGACTTCTTTTTCCAAGTTTCTCAATTTCAGAAAATGATGAAACTGTCCAGTGGCTAAGACTTTCAGAGAATCCAGAATCACTTTTATTTCCATTGTCTTCAAAGTAAATGGCAATCTTGACACTTTTTAGGCTTGCGCTTGCAGAATTTGTTCAACTGCTTTGAGTCGCATATCAGGGTTGTTACTTGAGTCTGTCAAAATTTAAAGGGACAAGTACGAACCATACATCATCTGTGTAGGATCAATCAAATACGGAATGATCAGCAAGCCATAAATCATCTACATCCAAAGTAATACATAAACAGTTAAGAGTATATTTTCCCACCTCATTAAGTGAATGAATAAGAGCATCCTCGCCCAGAGAAGCATAAATAGTAACAACAGTTACATTTTGCCTAAAGCATGCCTGAATCAAAAAAAAAAAAAAAAATGATTTTAGTACTGCCGTGTATTCACTAATTAATCAAAAGCAAAGAAGAATACATGGAAACAAGGTGTGCTAGCAATACCTGTAAGGCAACCAACCACTCTGCCTGAGTATCAGCAAAAATGGCAGCCCGGGTATCAACATCATGACCTAAGTTAACAAGCCCAGATGCAAAATTACAAACTCGATCAAAAACCTCTCCGTAAGTCTGCCACTCATAAGCCCCCAAGTGTACTTTCTCAAACTTCCTGCCATCACTAGCAGTGACATATTCCCTACTGATTATCTTCTCCTTCCAAGAAATCGTTGTTGCGGATGACTTTTACAAGACTGTTCAAATAAAGCGGCCATGGTTGTGGCTCCATTCCAAGGAACTGCAACCAACTCGGGTATCTGAGCATTGCGGATTGTATAATCTGCCTCACCACCAGATTCAACTGGAACTCCTCTTTGTTTTCCCTTCTTCTTTCCTACTAACATTAAAGATAGCAATATAGGAATGAGTAAAGCAACAATAGCAGCACCCACAACCCCATATATACCATTGTGTTTCTCTGTTGATAAATAATCAGTAGTGCCTAGGTTGTCCACCAAGGAAGACTCAAAGGATCTTCCAGCAGAATCCTCCATTATGACGCTCTTTATAATAATTTATAGCGTCAGTTTGCAGAAGCAGCCAAAAGATGACCTGAAACCGAAGACAAGAATTAACGTAATCCGATCTTGAATGATAAAAACCTACTATATTGCAAAAAGAGGACCAAAGGAGAAACATGTAGAGAAACTTCAGAAGTCATATGAAGAACCTAAAGTCTGTTTCTTCATAAACAAATTATCAGGCAATTTTTGGACCTAACTTCCGTATGTATACCTCTATATGGGCATATTTTGTCAAAAAAGGAAGAAATAAAAATGAAGTGTTCATTTTTAGCGCGATCAGAGACAACCCTATAATAAAATTCAACCCAAAGATCCAAGTGCCAATAACAAAACACGCTCAGATTCTCACCCCGGTACATCAAACAACAAGATCAATTTTTTTCCCTATTTAGGATAATCAGTTACAAATTTCACAATAAAGAGATCATCAAACGACCACAAGGCAATCAAAATCCAAAAGTACAATTAACAAACTACAACAAATCAACCTCTAAAATGTGCCCAATTCCATCAAAACAGACACAAAATTTAACCGCCAATGAAATCACCTTCACCGAGTGATCACAAGAACAATATCATTCTAGAAAACAACAAACAAAAAACACAACCTTTGACAAGAAAAATAAGTAAAGGAAAGAACTTTCTCAGTTTAACCTTTAGAATATAATATATATCTTCATCTCTATTTTATAACAAAACAGAAGAAAAAAATCTCGATATGCTATGAGAAAAGCATAGAACATAGTGTGCCACCTTTGCCAGCATTTTGTATGTACATAATGCTGTAGAGATGATTGTAGATGAGTGAAATGACATGAACTTGCCCCTTTAAAAGGCTCATTAACTTCAGTTTCAGGGGTAATTTAAGAATTATATGCGCTGGGAGCAACTCAAGAGTATAACAGAACTGCTACGTGTGAGGAAATTTTGTCCTGTAGCGTGCTATCAAAGCACAGCTCACGTACATACATGTGTCGCAACGGTGATATCTTACCGATTGGCACGTGGGAGCTTTATTTAGTAATAAGCTTCCATTTTGCTTTTGGATTTGAACGTAAATTAAATGCGGAGGAAAGAGGCACCCACCTCAATACTTAAGTACTTTGAATCGGAATTCAATAATTGTGTTCCTGAAACGCTGTCGCAATGCAACAAATCTTCTAATGCCAAGAGGCATGGACCATAACAGATTTTGCAAGGGAAATCCTATCTTGATAAGAGGGTCATAAATTCCCTATATTGAAGATTGATGGCAGGATTATCTTTCCGATGTAATCAACAAGCTCTGAATAAAAAATAAAAGAACAAAAGAAGTTGTACTTAAATTTGTAGCTTGAAACGTAAAATTTGTGATACAGTCTTGTAGAACTATCAATGAATTTTGTACATCTAGCATCAAAATATTGAAGGTGAAGTGAAATCACTAAGAATCGTGTTTAGCACATTCTTCAGCCCGTGTGAGTGCATCTGTGAGCACATCGATGGTCCAATCCTTCAAATCCCCCTGCAGATAACACTTTCATGAGCATCAAGTTTATGCATTTTAAGTCTTTGTGTCGCAATCTCGAAAAGGAAGAGCGTTTTGTTTTTGTTTTATTTTGATAGTAGAACAGAGAATACGATCGAGTATATAACAATGAAACACAAAGTGAATCCAGACCATTGAGTTATGAAGCACGAAAACTTTGTATCAAACACACCGCAAGTCAGTGGCTACCTGACAAGATATAGGATTCCACGGTTTGAGATGAGTAGTTAGATCCCCAATGCTCAGGACATGAAACCTATCTATTTTGCTATATGTTCAAATATGAAAAATGAAAAACCGAAAGACAAGCTCTGCAATGTGCAATATGCATTTATTAGTTACATGCCTTCAGGCTCTTAACCTAGAGAAGCAAATATAGAAGCGGTGCAAGCCCCCAAAAAGGGGATGAAAAATAGGTAAAAAAAAATCTAATAAGAGAGGAAATAAATCTCCATAACAACAAAGCAAATCAGAGAGAAGATTTGACTCAGTATATACTTCATCCTGCATGTAATTGACAATGAGTAGGAACAAAAGATCAAAAACAAAGATAACAATGCATGATTATGAATGACTATCTATGGCATCAATTATTCAGAGTAAGAAACATATTGAATCTTATGGTTATGGTATCTCATAGAGCTACATATTAAAAACCAATATACACAAAAATTAGAATTAAAAACAGCAGACAACCTATGTAGCAAGGAACCATGCATCAGCTAATAGTCAATCACCTAAAAGACTATTTGAGACAGAAAATATCTGTGCTCTCACAGACCTAAACAGTTTTAGAGTATGACATAATGAAATATGAAGGCTCTCTTCTTGTAAATAGCATCGGGAAACAAGAATGGGAGATGTAACCAAAATTCATGATACAGGATTTTTAACTTTAGTGTCTACAACCTATAATATCACTTGTAAGAGGAATGATTGCTGATATTTATTATGACAACCTCTCCTCGAGAATTTATACTTCTGATCGCTGCATCTGATAAAGGGTTCATGGCATGCAAATTTTCTTGTCACTGATACATAATCATTAAAAGCAAGAAGAAAATAATTTAGGATATCATGAAAAAGGAAAACAATACGATTAAGGTATGGCTTTGAGAACAAAGATGTAGGAACCATATTGGTTTTGGGATTTTAAAAGAGCAATTTATCACAAAGTAATTCATATATACCAACACCATAACTGCCGTTGATAATCTGTGTTAAGAAGCCATATAATGAGCTCATGATTAGTAAACCAGTACCAATCCTAGACAGTTGGGAACAGCAGGACAATCTATGAAAGTTGAAGCCCCTATTCTTCCCTTTAGAATCTCCGAAAAAATATAAGATTTTATAATTCCTCAAAAATTCACTATAACTCCATATCGTCATTTGTGAGAAGTTACAGTTGCCATTTTGACAACAGCCCCATCCATGACGATGAGTTTATACTTTGCTGGACATGCAAAATGGAGATGAGTCACTAAACTGCTGCTGGACTATCACAATTGCATGCAGGTTTTCCAATACCATTGCAAGTGCAGAACAAAACAAATTCATATTATTCACCTAAAAAAGAAGATAGTAAAGTACCATGCGTACTGGTTCTCCAGTTCTTATTTGTGCATTTGGACGAGCGAGCTTAGATTCGAAAGGAGTCCTTGGCCTCACTTCTCGAAATTCTTCCCACTCCTCACGAGTCAGCATCCTAATCGTGCCTTGACCAGGAGGAGCATTCTTTATTTTGCGTTCAATCATTTCTTGGGATTTTGAGTCATCATACTGCCAGCGCATAACATAGCACACTGTCAAATTGATCACCTTGTAAACTCAAACCGACAATACTATAGCACGCATTCGCAGACAGAAAGAAACCATAAGTAAATGCCCTAACATCTTGCATATTCGAGTTGAATTGCACCTTAATCTAATAATAGTGGTTAACACTTTACAATGAAATGATAGGCCACATCTTAGGCATAAGAATATTGTTTACTTTCTTTCCTTTCTTGTTATGTGATTCACACCACTCTGAAATGCAGCTCAACAAAAGCAAAGAAAACGATTAACAACTGATAATAAAGTTCAAAGTACCATCATCAGGAGCTTAGCAAAGAGTCCAATGGCAGCAACAGTGAGAATCATCGGCATAGTAGCGGTGTCAAGCCATGTTTTCGATTCGGGAACCTCAACAAACACCTGATCCTTCTTCACATTCCTCCTTTTCCTTGTTTTCTCCAGCTCCTCAACCTTTTTCTTCAAGCTTTCTGTTGGGCCATCGGGAGATAAAGTACGCAACTTTCGAGCCAAGAATAGTCTCTGGCCAACCCCAAACATAGCGACAAAACTAGAATCTGAACTACGTATCAAAAGGGTTAGCAATTAACTATCGCGCAAATTCCTGCAACTGCCCTTCAAAAAGGACATAACTTTGCGATGAATCAAGTAATATGAGACTAATAAATCATTTATCCTATTAACATATACTTCCTAACAAATTGAACAATGCAACAAAAGTCCAAATATTCAGATGTCCCGTTTAGATAAGCATTTTAACAAACACCGTGTATGCATCAAAAGCCAGGCAGTAAACTTCGTCCAATTTATTTAAAAAATAAATAAAGAAAGAATCACTGACCATTAAAAAAAAATAATCGTTGCTTAGCAGGTTACGCTTCGTTGATGCTTGATAGAGGCGAGAGATGATCTTTGAAGATTACACTGCATTTCGTCATCAGCACGTACAACTGGAATAAAAATGGCCCTGGTTGGGTTTTGATTGGGCCGTTTCAATAATTTGGATTTTATTGAAGTCCTAACTACATGACGACATTCTTAAATGGGCCGGTTGAGTTTTAATTTGGGTTAAGGACATATTTGATAATTCGGGCACGATGAAAAAATAAAACACGCGTGCGAAAGGGAACGGCTTAATTAGGATGTTTGCTCTTTAATTCCACTTTGACCCTCGTGACATGGGAAACATTTTTAAATACAATTCTTTTCTTTTTTTCCATTTAAGTGAAAGCAAATAATTTCCCGCATTATCACATTACCAAAAATGACAATCATTTGTCCAAAATCTACAGAATGATAAACGTAATCTCCACCAATTTCTTCAAAATCAATAATTTTTTATTCAAAAATCACAAACATTAAGTGTCAACTAAGACGATATTTTTAAATTTAATAATTATTAAAGTATCTTTAAATTAATTAGTACTTTTTCAATTGTGTTTATAATGGTTGATTTGAAAATTATTTTTTCATGACAACAAGTTATTTTGAATATTATATTATTTATCATTTTTTAGATTTGAGTTTTTGTCACTTAGATAATCTTTTTTTTTTTTCAAAAATTATCACTAATCTCTACTTAAAATGTGCATTTTCTCAAAATCTCTCGACCAAATTATTCATTTAACCTTTTAAAAGTGATAGTTGATAAATTTTTTTAGGATAAATAAGTAATTTTGTTAAAAGAATTTAAGAACACGTAAATTTTAGAAAAAGATAATTAATTTTTTTTAAATATATTATTTAAATAATAAAAGCCTAAACTTAAGGAGAGGTAAGTGATAAATATTCTTTATTTTATAGTATATAGTGAGATCTTATTTGAAACATATTATAGACATATGTCATGTTGTCAACCTATAAAGCATAGGTATGCTTGACAATAATTATGTAGCACGTACAAGATTAACTGGATCATAAACAAAGAAATTAGATTGGTCAAACCAAACATCTATTTGAACAATCATTTAATTTATAAAGTTAGTCTAAAAAAGTCTACCATTATTATTTCTCTCAGGATACTTAGTCGCATTGCATTACAAATATCTATAACAAATATCAAGTACCGTACATCATTGTACGTATGTATTCTTATTGTACTTTATTAGTATATTTTAAAATAAATTAGTATTTTTAGGATATTTATTAAAATTTTTATATTTATTGTTTATAATAATATTTAATATTTAATATTTTTATGAAATTTAATATATTAAAAATAATAATTTATAAAATATAGTAATTTTAATAAGTGTCCTAAGAGTATGTGTTACCAATTTTTTAAAAAATAATTTTAATATAAAAATATTTTCATTAAATTTAATAGAATTAAAATATTTAAAACTATAATTTCAACACTTTTAGTAAAAAAGAAAAAAAATTGATATTAAATTCTATAAATTTGAACGTGCAAATTTTGTACCTCAAAACAATAAATTGTGTTGAAACAGTGAATTTTCGCATGTTTTTATTATGATAAATGAAGTACAAAAGTACAAAAAAAACCCAATTTAACGAATCCTTATTTATACACATGATATTAGGAGACCCCGTTATTTCACATTACTACATTCAAAACATTTATTACATGTCTGGTTATTCATCTTTAAATTAAGACTCACAACTTTCATACAATAAATTGAAATTGAGAAAGAGCGCCATTAATTTTACAATGTTGCACAACAGTATTTCTAATAATATTCATAGCAATTTTTTTATTGAAAATATATTTTTTTTAGTATAAACCAATTGAATCGCATTATATTGATAAAAGAAAATGGATTTGATTTAATTATTTGTTCAATTTGTAGAAAAAATTAACAATATCTCCAAATAGAATACTAAAATTAAAGCATATTATAAGATTATATCAAATAAATAAATAAATAAATAAATATCAAAAAGGATAATAGCAATTGAGTCTCTGAATTTTGTATTTTCATATGTACGAGGCTTTTTCTTTTTTTTTTTGAAATTGTCTGTTTTGGTTATTTCATAAAAAATTAGAGATTTATTTATTACAATTAAATAAATTATATCTTTATTTGTAATAATATATAAAATAAAGGTATCCAATTTATAAAATCGCAAATTAGAGCAATATTTGGCATAAATTTCGACGAATTTTAACCACCCGATTTGCTGACTTCCAAGCAAGTAATCAGAGCTGAGCGCAGAGAGATCAAGGATTACAGCCGGACCCGCAGCTCGGGTATTTATTTTCTTGCAACAGGTGCAGAACATGCTGTTGTACAATGTTAAATGTTAAAAACCAAAAATTAAAAAATTAAAAGAAATTGAAAAATCAAAGCTCCCTGCACTCCAAAATCACACTGAGTTTTGCCCTCTCTCTTTCCTTTTGTTTTTTTCTTTCTTTCTTTTTTTTTTTTTTCCTTCTTTCCTTCTCGCTGATTGACATCGATAGATCAATTCAAACAATCACACCCTTTTTTACGCTTCTTTTCTCTCAAACGCTTTCTTCTTCTTCTCATTTTCTTTCTTAGTTTTTTTTTTTTTTTTTTTTATTTAATAAAATATAGAGACGGATACACAGAGAGGCGAGAAACACAGATAGATTTGTTATTTTTTTGTTGGTGGGATATATTTATATTAATATATTAGAATAAATAAAGAGAGAAGAAAGGAGCTTGGGTTTTCTGGGTGGCGTGAGCGAAGATGAGCGGAGGTGGGTCAAGGGTTTCAATTCCGAGCAGTATGAAGAAGATGATCCAAAATATTAAGGAGATCACGGGCAATCACAGTGAGGATGAGATTTATGCAATGCTCAAAGAATGCTCTATGGATCCCAATGAAACCGCTCAAAGGCTCCTTCTTCAGGGTATTATTTCTTAGCAGTCCTGTTTCGTTTTGTATGTGGTCGATCCTCTTTGGTTTTGATTCGCTGTTCTTATTATTGTGATCCATGGTTTCAGCTCTGTGTTTGCTTATCTGAAATTTTTTTCTTTTCGCTTAGTTTTAGGTTTGGTGAAATGGGGATTTAGAGGGTTCTTGGTTTGCTTTGATGCGAGGGCTATGCCAGATTTTCCTCTCGAAAGAAAAATCTTTTTTTGCTCTGTTTTGTTTCCTGATTTTTTTGTTTTGTTAATAACAATTTTTGGAAATTCATGGTCTTCCTTTGGAATTATTTTTCTATCACATAGCTCTATCTCGTTTTAGGAAGACTCGAGTGATTAGCATTTTATGTTCACTGTGTCTACACACTACAAAATTAAGTGTAATTTTCAGGCCCCTTGTTCCAAAATGAAAAAAGTAATATTTAATGTCTAGAATGTAGAATATTCGCATGACGGGAGATTGATGCGGCTATTTTAAAGCGAAATTAGAACTTATAAAAATCTGTTATGTTTGTGGTGATAGGTCCGTTGGTAACGAGGGATATTTTACTTATTTGTTAGCTGATTGTTGAGTTGTAATGCTTGTACAACGCTTGTGCTATCAATCACATCTGATGTATTGAAGTCAGAACAACTAGAATGCCTCTCAATTTTCTCTCATGAATACATTTAACTTCTCCAAACACTTTTTTGTTTTGGAGGAAATTTGATATTGTGACGGGCATCTGTAAAGGGCTGTACTTCATAGCTCAGAGGATATTCTATTTTGGTGATTGGTTTAACTCTTTGACTGCAAGTTGTTAGATTCTAGAGTGGTTTAATAATGATGAATTTCAAATTATTGGTTCTCAGACATTGTTACAAGGCTTCAACATGGTATTACATACGGAAATGATATCATATTATGAACTATTTAGGTAATGACATCTTACTATAGATGTCGTGATGAAGCTTACCAATTTGGTCTTCTTATCGGTCATAATGAGGCAGCAAGCAAATTGTTTTGTCTTACTATTTTATGCTTGACAATATGCATTCGCGTTTATTTGTTTATAATCTTTGCAGTCAGAAACTTTGTTTACAGTCAGAATCATTGATGAATTTGTTGTTATTTTCAGTTCCCTTTCTCTATCCTACCTGTGTTTCTTCACACTTGAACCTTGATAACTAGTTTATATATATGATTGCAGATCCATTTCATGTGGTCAAAAGAAAACGGGACAGGAGAAAAGAAGTAAGAGATTATTTTCTTAAATGGATGTTGTTTTCTTAAGTTTGTATATTTCTTGTTTTTCTTAAAGGTAGCAGGTTCATTTTGTTTGGTCAAGTTCTCCCTGTATATTATTGTTTGAAATATTGGTTTTGTTTTTTATTGACCATGTGCTGGTTCTTCATCATGATAAAATATATTTGGTTAGGAACATTTGCGATGCTAAAACTTGATGAGATGGTGTCTGTAAATTTGACAATGGTAGGGTGTAAAGTGCTTGGAAGTTGCTTTAGCTTTAGTTTTTCATACGTATTATTTAGATTTCCTTCTTTCATTTGGTTTGGGGGAGGAGTTTTAATTTGAAAAGTAGCACTTATATAGGAGACTATACATATATAGTTTCTTTTTCCAGCGTCTAATTATTTTCTTGACCAGATTTACCTACCATTGTGTAGAGAATGTGATGACTGTATGTTATTTTCCTTCTTCATATTCAGATTTCAGTTATAATGTTAATTTTATCATTTTTGTTCAGAATGTGAATAACAGAGAGCCCATTGAGTCTTGGTGGAGACGTGGCTCACAGCGACAGGGAAGTAGGGGTGGATGGGCAAATTTCCCACCTCGTTACACATCACATGGTAAAAAATGACCTCAACATGTCCATAATTATTGATTTTGCGACTGCTTTTGTTTTTCTATGCATGTATTTTGTTTTGTTCTCAAATTACTTAGGAGAGTTAGTGTTAAATTTTTTTTTTGGCCCCGATGGATATCCTGTCCATCTTTATTGAATGCACTAAGAAGATGTTTGCAAGTTTATTTTTTATTGTTGTAAACATGTTCTCTGGCCATGGCACTTGGTTGTTGCTATTAAAGTTTCTTGGCAACTGTTTTACTAGTGTGATATTTTTATAATACAAAAAGTTTGTCTTGGTTAGTGAACTAAAATTTAAAATGACATACTCCTCCACCCATTCTGTTATCCCACCAAAAACCATCCTTCTCTCTGATTTTCTCTTTCCCTCTCTCTAAACCATATTTTGGGTCCATTTGACTTTAATTAACTCCTGTCAAAAAGTTTAATGCGACGTAAATTACTGCTTTATCAGTGAACAAAAACATAATTCATGGAGTTACTAAGGTCAATTTTAATTGCTTATTAATTTTATGTGGTCTACTGCTTGCCAGATGCTGGTGGTGGCAGGATTTCATTTACTGGAAGGAATAATGGAGCCAGTCAAGTTGCAGAGAAGGGTGCTCCATCCTTGCCAACCTCCCAGGAAACAAAAAATAAAGAAACGACTCCATCAGCAAGGTGACTGCTGCCAACAGTTTGACTTTCCTTTACCATTCTAATGTCTTTGTGTATCTGCTAGTAAGAATTTTAAAACAGAATGGCAATGTTTGTATAATTACTTTTTTGATTATCTGTTGCAGATCTGTTACTTTCATGGCCAATGGTCCCGTTGGTGTAGCTTCTGGAAGCACTAGCATCTTGCATGTCCTCGATACTACTGCTGGAAGTGGTGTAAGTCGGCCTGAAGTGAGTCCATCAGCCGTTGGCATTAGTAAGTTAGAGATTGCACCATCTGAAATTGATGCAAACAAAAATCCCGCCTTTGCATTTGGCACTGGACCAACGCATGGGCAGCCTGCAGCAAGTTCCAGTTCATCATCTTCACCAACAGTCTGTTTCTCATCTTTGGATCCTATTCTGGTGCCATCTAATGATTCATGTCTTGCTGGTGCGGTGGGTACAATTAAAAGTGAAGTGGGCAGCCAGCGAACTGCAAGCGAACTGGCTGGTAAGGATTTTCTAATTTTTAATCTGTGTGACTAATCTATTCTCTTGTAATATGATCAACACTAATTAGCTTTTATCAATGCATAGCAGTAGCTCCCGAGACTGGTAGCTCATTTATGCAAGGAAAAATGTTGAGCAAAGCCCAAGGTATCATGAAAAATCAGGTTACTGAGTCCTGCCAACCTTCATCTGTACCAATCCACCATCCCTCTTCAGTTAGTCGACCTCCATCTAATTACAGTAGCTGGTCACAAGAAACAGTTGGTCCCCAGAAAGGTATTACCTCGGATAAGAAGTCATATGCCTTATTGTTTCATAAATTTTGGAGGTTTGATTGAAGTTTTTGAGCGTTCAGATGGGTTTCTTTTAGCAAAGCATTATGGCATTGTTTTGATTTTCAAATATTTCCTTCGGCACAGCATGTATTTTAATATTATATGGTATCTAATGATGGTGCAGGTGGGTGGATTTATAATCTAACTTCTAGTGAGAAGATCTACATAAAGAGTGACTTTCTTGTTTTATTGAAGAATGGAGTTTGTATTGCAACAATATGAGGAAGCTTAAAATAGAATACTGTCTGCTTGTTATTATATAACTACATTCTCTTGCTTTGAATTGA